>MU106100.1:0-179568 GCA_012274485.2 Sinapis alba
AGACGTTCAGCTTCACGGACGACCCGTGGTTCGACCTATGGGACTATATCGCATCGGAAAGCGAATTCGACAAAGCGGTTTATATCTTCCAGTGCTTAACAATGCGGCTTGATGATAAAGAAGGCTTTGTGGTTCCTGCTGTAAGTAAATTTCTTCCGGAGATAAGCTCAAGGCTAAACCCACCAAGAGCGGTGTTGGTAGATAACAGTAGGTGGGTCTTGGCGTTTACGGGTGGGTTCTGTACAGTGATTCGCATGGTGAATCAAGCAAGTCACGCTGGATTTGTTAAGGAGATTGCACTTAAGATGATAGATTCGGTGAAAGTGCTTGTACAAAGAAGAATGGAAGTTGGGCTTGTGAGGAGAGCTTGCAGAATTCTTGAACGTATTGTGGAGGAACAATGGGACTGGTACGAGGCTCGCGAGTACAGACTTGTTAAGGATTTGCTTAGGAGGCTCTATGAAATCAAAGGCACGAAAATGGAAAGTAAGATGGTGTTGTGGAGAATCAGTGGGACTCTCGAGAGGAACGTGAATGAAGAATTGAGAGTGCTATCAGGGCTTGGTTGTCTGAACGGGAGTGAATAATGTCGCTACTTCTCAAAACTTCCCATTACCAATCAATACATAAGAAAGGTACAACCAACCAAACTCATTCTCTATATTCATTGCCAGATTCATCTGAATCCTCTACTGTAACATCAGAATAACATTGTTCTTCTTTCTTGATTACCTCACCAGCAGCAGTTTTACTTGCCCGCTCATCAAAGTATTAGGAGCAGAACGTGGAGGAACTAGTCTTGTTCGCTTGAGCAAGGAGCAGGTGTGTTACAACTGTGAAATTATGTCAAGATTGCAACTTCCTCCCTAGTGTTCTGTCAAATATCCATTAGAAAGAAACTAACAATCAAAGACAGGCTCATATAACTTTTAACAGCCTACGCTTTTAGAGGAACAAAAAGCCTTTGACAGAAATGATTCAGCTAAAAAGTTGTACGAAACTAATCAACATATGTACAAACACGCCATGAAAACTAAAGGACATTATGTTTTTTTGTTACCTTATGCTTTCCTAGAGGAAAGCACATTGCTCAAATAAGACAGCTAGACACTTTTTTGAAGATCGGAAAAGTCTATGATGGTAGAAACACAAAAGCATATTAAACATCTTTTGGTTTATAAGCTTTTTAAATTGGTTTTGACTTTGTCGGTTGCTACTGCAAATGTTGAAAGATGTTTCTTTACAATGAAACTAATGAAGACAGCTCTATAGAATCGAATGGGGGAGATCATTTTCTAAGTGATCATTTATTTTATCAAAAAAAATTGCATAACAATGTCATGAATGAAGAAATATGATCCGATTTCAAACAATGAGTGAAAGAAGAATATATTTATAGAATGTTGTTTTTGATATTTTTGTAACATCCCCATGGTTAATGGGTTTTCCACCTTTGTTCATTCAGACTGTAGGTTCCATTCCGTGCGACAAGCGGTGTATTAATTTTTTGGAGCTTTGAAAATCTTCTTTACTGACTCTGCAATCATCACATGACCTTTTTCTGTGCTTTAGCTTCACTCGTACGATATCTCTAGTCACTTCCCGATAGGTCACCCATCTTTCCACTACTTCATCTCAAGTACGCTTAACTCTAGAGTTCTTTCTGGATGTGTGACTGAAAAAGTTAGTCAAATCAATTATCTTAAGTCTTTCAACATATACCACAAACCGGGATATACAATTCACTTCCTTTTGAAAGAACGCAACGTCCATGTTGCACACCATGACATGTCTCAAAACGCCTCTCGGGTCAGAACCGAGATGGCTAACTATCTTTAATACCACTTGTGACACCCCAACTACCCACGGCTAATGGGCTTCACACACCCACTCACTCGGGCCGTGGGTCCCTTCCTTTGTGACGGGAGGTGCAATAATTTTTCAGAGGCTCGAAAGTCTTGTTTACTAACCGGCAATCATCATATGACCTTTCTCCGTGCTTTGGCCTCACTCGCACGATATCGTGAATCACTTTCCGATAGGTCACCCGTCCTTCCACTACTCCAACTCAAGTACGCCTAACTTTGGAGTTCTTTCTGGATGTATGACCAAAAAAATAAGTGCACTTTAATCACATAGATAGACAAATCAATTCTTTTAAATCTTTTAATATATACCACAAATAGAATGTTACAAGTTTATTTTTAATATTTTTACAATATTTGATTTCATACATTATTTATGCTGGTGGACTCATTGTAAAAGTTTTTTGGTTTCTCCTCCTGCATGCAACATAATTTGATAAGGCAATGGGACAAGATCTCTTGTCACATTTTGAGAATGAGAGCATTCATTTTGTACATGTCGACTTGTCCAACGCCGAAGAAGATTTGATGCTCTAACTTTTGAAAGAAATGATTGGAGAGCACTGACAACGAGTATGTTAGAGCAAATGTGGGGGATGGATTTGCAAAACATGTACCCAAACTTGCCATCTTTTCCGCCATAACTCGCAACATCATAAAGTCTATCACATTATCCCTTTGCTCATCCACGAATAAACACAATATACTCACAACCTCTTCATTGTACTTTATTTTTTCACATTTGACCTAGTTTATTATAGCTTTGTCTTCTTCTTTGATACTGAAATTATTTTTTTCCCAACAAAAAAATATATTTTCTTCTTTATGCCCTGACGATAAGTCAAACACACGCAACTCTGTTTGCCTAATTAATTTATGAACAAAACCGCCAGCTTTTCCTCCTTTATTCATTTATATTCCCATGACAATCTTAACAACTCCAACAAAGAATGTGCCACCTTCAAGTGTATCCCAATCATTCTTCATCGAAGATTTTATATAAAAGTATTGAGTAATTCTCTCTTATGGCGGCTCATCAGCAAATTGAATTTGCCTCCACATTTCGCCAAGGCCGTGCAGTGCAGATGGCAAAGCCTAAGCTCTATTTTCTCAATCTCACCAAGACAAACCTGACATTATCCCGCATGACTTTCTCAAATTTTGATGATTGATTCACTCGCGCTAATTTGAACTCTAAATTGGACTATCACTATATACCTCTGTTTGGAATTAATTAACCCATGAGCAATCACGATGGTTAAGTGGAGGACATTAGTATGTGTCTTCTAGGCCATAAGTTTTTCTCCATCCTAAAGATAAAGGAAAACTTCTAGATAAAAAACTTCTAGAGAAATGAAATATCTTATAATATCTCATGATATAGAAAAATCTTCCTAATCAATTCATTTGATTTTTATAGAAACATACAACTAGGTGTACGGTCTATTGATCCAGTATGTTGTACTCCTCCTTTAAGATCGATAGGACAACTACTTCATCAATTCAATTTGTCTTATATACCGTCACCAAGAACCATCTTAAATTTACTAAAAATTTTCACTTGAGGGAAGGGGATAACCATGTGACTTAATATAGGCAGTGGTGCTCACTATAACACCGAGAAGACACAACTCTTACTACACCAGGTTTGATGGTTCATCAACCTCTCAACGGGTTGATTAGCTCTTTTTCAGATTTAACTGACTTGTTTGTTGAGAAATTCACAAACAATACAAACCTGGAAAACTAAAAACGACTGACGATCTATATTTGATCTTACATCATATGGTCAAGCCTCTGAATAACTATATAACACAACTTGATCAGGAGAAGGTATCCATCCCCATATGTAATACTTACGACTATTTCTGCCATTACAAAAGGCCTACTATTGGTGGCTACTTATACAATGAGCTGACCAAATATCAATGCAACATCAAGGAATACGTCCTGTCTGAGCATGTGTACAAGCAAAATTGGCGTCTCAGATCAAACTCTCCAAAAAATCAGAATCTAGAATTATAATAAACGATAAATAAAACAAATATGACAAACCCTAATAAATGTCATGTAAATAACCAGGAAACATAAAGAGTGGGAGATATTGGTTTACTAGAGAGGGCCTTTAAAGGCGGCATAATGGCAGTGACTACTTGGACAAATATTTTTCCAATCTCTCCATGTCAGCACCAATACTGGTAGACATTCTATGGCAGATGGAATATGTATAAATGGTGCAATTTTTCATAATAACCACATTCATAAAATAGAAGAGCGCATCTCACAAAATATGGAGGTCAATGAGTTACTAAAGAGGGAATACCTCTGGAAATTTCTCTTTGATAGAACCAAGAATCTAGTAACTAGTTAGCTCAGGATATTCCTGCTTCACCACCAGGCCATGAAAGAGTCATTAACATCATATCAGTAGGCTCATAATTCAATGGCATCACACATAGCTGACGAGAAAAGCACCATGAACCCTAAAAAGGATTAAAAAAAAAAACAGAGGCCAAGCGGAAACCCCTGAGTAGATGTCATAAGCTTCATAGCCAAAGAGCAATATAAAATTTTTATTTCCACACCACAATGCGTTGGGCATATTGTTGATTTTGACGAATTATTTGGTAAAGAAATACTAATAAATAATAGCAACATATTTTTTTCTAGATACATACAATGACATAAGATTAGAAAAACATCATAATTTGGAAAGTTACATCATCGATAGGATTCAGTGGAGATGTCAAACATGATCCAACGGAGATGTCAAACATACTATTAGTGAGGCATACCAGCAAAGAGCTACACACTGTTAAGAATGAGATAGGTCAATAACTGGGAAAATCTGAATTGGTGAATTTCAATCTCTTATTGGTTGAATTACTTTTAGAAAGGTAAATATACCAGTCATCCATAATATATTCATGTATATTAAAATTATTTAAATTATTTATACTAGTCATCCATAATATATCATGTATATTAAGAATACAATGAATATTTTTAAAAAACTTATTTTTATAGAGCAAGAATTTTTTGTATCAGGTGTTGATTCAGAGTCTTCTCATGTTGGTGTAGCATGTATATTTTTAGGCAAAAGACAAGTAATCACCTGTAAAGATATCACAAACATAAAACTAATCACAAACATAAAACTAATCACAAACATAAAACTAAGGTTTTACAAAATGCACAAAAGAAATGAAACTATAACTTTGAAGCCATTTGATGTATATATTATACCGCGTACAAAAATGTTTTATTATCCACATGTACAATGATTCACATGTACATAAATTAACTTGTACAATAATACATGAACGCCATATAATTTCACTATCCTCGTATACATAAATAGTAAACATGTAGGTCTTCAAACTTAGAGCAGTATCAGTTTACGAAGAAATATATAGACCAACTTTGGATGTACACGTGTACATGTCACAAATTGTACACAAAATAACCCATAAATTACCATAATTACAGGTGCATCCGACCCACCAAGCGTATTTTCTAACAAAGGCTCATAAAACTCTTTGTTGTACCCACAAACAGGTACTCAATCAATGTCGGGAGGTTGTGTATTTTCTGAAGCAGACTCCTCTTCCTTATCAATTAGCCAAGTGTCATGAATGTTATCGGGATCCTCCTTGAACATTTTTTATAGCATCTCATCTCCACATGAATGAGTTTCCTCATGGATGGAGACACGGTAGATTTTTGAGAGTCTGGCAGAAGGAGGAAATGTCCCAATAGATTGTAGGGGTTGTTTTCATTTGGAAGCTAGATGGAAATTTATTGTAGGAGTTTGTCTTCATTAAAAAAGGGAAAAATTGAGAATTTTCGAGGAGGCGGTTGAAGGAGGGGCGGAAAGGATGGAGGTTAGACTTATAGGTTAGATTTCATCCTTCGCGATGTTGTTTTCTAATTCAAGGAAGCTCATGTCGGGACTAGTACAATCCTTGACATCTTCTTCTTGTCAATCGCAAAATTTCAGAGGAAATCAGCGGAGGTCCACTCTCCGGATATCTCCAGAAATAACTTTGCAGTGACCCCCATGGAGACTTGCAAGTAAAAACATAAAAATATTAGATTATAGGATAAAAAATTTTGTTAAGTGGGGTTTGGAAAAAAAATTAGGGTATTAATAGAAGTAGTTCGGGGAGCAGAAGAAGATTAAGGTTTTGATTTACAAAAATTGAAAAAAATCAATACGAAAATGAAAATGAGTTTTTCAAGATAAGTGAATCTGGACCGCTAAAATAAAAAGTAAAAAACAAATCCAAAGGTTACGATGAAAAACAAATATAAGTTTTGTCAAAGGTATAGGTAGAATATGAGTCGTTAGTTGGAAATATGGATGAGTGGTATAGGTGAATTTCTCCTATAATAATGATTTAATTAGTTAATTGTTTAGTTGCAAAATAACTTAGATTATTTAAGAAAATAGATGCTATTAAAAAAAACTGTCTTAGTAAAAGAAAATGTCTTATTATGTTATAAAAAAAATTAAAACTGTTTCTAAGTGTAATTTTTCATATAAATATATATCGGCGAAATACATGAATATTTTAAAAAGTTATTATAAATAACAATGCGTTTCAAATTATTTTTGTAGTTGACAAAGCCGGTGGAGTACCTCCAAAATAAAATAAAAATGATATGAAAGCATAATAAATAGAGCTTAGTTAAAGAAATAAACAACAAAGTCAAATCGTTTAATTATGCGACATGCCATGGATCAAATAGATATGCCTCAAGAAAATTATTCTTTTCACAACTCATTCAGTTAACAGAGAGATGATGTCAGATCTCAGAGTTAAACTCTCCACCTTGAAAACCTCTCAAAAAAGAAAAAAAAAACTTATAAAGTGAAACCACCATTCTTCACTCTCCTACGTGCCAAAGAGTCGACTGACTAAAAGTGAAACCTCACCGTTCACGGCGATCCTGATGATCAGCTAGAGAACAATCTGAGCCAATGGGCTGCTTTTTCTGCAAGAAACCCGCTGGAGATAAACGGAGCCCCGATGAAGCTCCTCCGGTAACCCGCCGCCGTGAAACTAGGACGGCTCATTTGCCTTCTTCTTCTTCCTCCACCGCCGTATCTGTAACGGAGGTAGTCGATATCGGAGAGAGGTTAGCTTCGAATCAAATTCTATCAGCGAGAACGTGGCACCCTGGCGACTTCTCCTCCGGCTCTTCTCTCCGGTCGTTGGGGTTGAGTCCCTGTGCGCCGGAAGGATGGCCACCGTGGCTGATTACTGCTTGCGGCGAAGCGATCAAAGACTTGACTCCTCGACGAGCCACCACATACGAGAAGCTCGAGAAGGTTTAAATGAAAACATTAATCATTAGAGCAGAAAATGATGTGATTTTGCCTTAATTACCTTTTTCGATTAGTGAATTTATTATACATTTGCTTTCTTTTTTTGATGTAATGAATGTTACAATCTTAGATTGGTCAAGGAACTTACAGCAATGTGTACAAGGCTAAGGATCTATTGACTGGAAAGATTGTAGCTTTGAAGAAAGTTAGGTTTGATAATTTCGAAGCAGAGAGTGTTAAGTTCATGGCCAGAGAGATTCTTATGCTACGACGGTTAAATCATCCTAATGTTATAAAGCTTGAAGGGTTAGTTACTTCAAGGGTTTCATGTAGTCTCTACCTTGTTTTTGAGTATATGGAGCATGATCTCACTGGCCTTGCAGCAGCAGCTCAACGTGTCAAGTTTGATCTTTCTCAGGTTTGTGTGTTGTCTTTTTCTTCTTACTAAGGTGTGTGTTAATCTTGTGAATATAATGGTAATGTCTATTATTGTTCTTCAGGTGAAATGCTTTATGAAGCAGCTCTTATCTGGGCTAGAGCATTGCCATAGTCAAGGAGTCTTACATCGGGATATCAAAGGTTCTAATTTGCTCATAGATAATGATGGAATACTTAAGATTGCTGATTTTGGGTTGGCTACCTTTTATGACCCAAAACAAAAGCAAACAATGACTAGTCATGTTGTCACGCTCTGGTACCGCTCTCCCGAGCTTCTTCTTGGAGCTACCAACTATGGCACTGGTGTTGATCTTTGGAGTGCCGGTTGTATCATGGCAGAGTTACTTGCAGGCAAGCCTGTTATGCCAGGTAGAACCGAGGTAAACCAAACCGTCTTTGTCTTGTTATAGGCTTTCTTTAGTTTTTATCAGATGTAGATGTGTAGGACCCTCTCATCTGGGTTGCACTATAGAGAGTATTTTAATGCTTCTTAGTGAATTGATGTGTCTTGGAAACCAACTGCATGATCTTGGACCATATAAATGCATAACCGAAAACTAATGAAGTTTTTTTTTTACCTACTTTTTTTTCTTTGTAGGTCGAACAACTTCATAAAATATTTAAATTATGTGGCTCCCCATCAGATTTGTACTGGAAGAAGTACAAATTGCCGAACGCAACTCTTTTTAAGCCGCAACGTCCGTACAAACGTTGTGTGGCTGAAGCATTCAATGGATTCACTTCATCAACTGTTCATCTAGTGGAGACACTTCTCGCTATAGATCCTGATGATCGAGGAACTTCTACCTCAGCCTTGAGTAGTGAAGTGAGTCATACTGACTCTCTGATATTTCATTTGTTTGATATATACATGTTATTAGATGTAATGGTGAAAAATACTTGCTGATCAAAGACTTTTATATATGGTTTGTGTGCAGTTCTTTACGAGTGAGCCGTTAGCATGTGTTCCATCAAGTTTGCCAAAGTATCCACCTTCCAAAGAACTGAATATAAAGCTAAGGGACCAAGAGGCAAGAAGGTACTTATCTTTACATCTTCTTCTATGCGTTTTCTGGATGCGCGTCCTTTTATTAGAATGAGTGTTATAATTGATCTTGTCTCTTTGGCATCTAGACAAAAGGTTCTTGCTGGAAAGTCTAGTGGTGTTGATGGAGCCAGAAGAACAAGGTATCGTGGGGATCTCACTGGGCGAGCTATTCCAGCTCCAGAAGCTAATGCCGAGATTCAATCAAACTTAGATGTGAGAAAAATCAACTTGTCATCACATCCATACACAACTGTCTTCATATGTATGCCCAAAGCTATAGGGAGACTGCACAAATTTTTGTTTTGTAACACTTTAATAATGTGGTTTGCAGAGATGGAGAGTGGTAGCACAAACATATGGAACCAGCAAGAGCGAGAAGTTCCCGCCTCCTCACCAGGACGGTGCATTTGGGCACCCAGTGGAAGAAGATCAGTCAAACAAAAGCTCAGTATTTGATGCTTCTTTCGGGTCATCGAGAACACTGAAGGCTGGGGAAGGAACATCAATGAGAAAATTTTCAAACAAAGAAGGGCCTCGTGGCTCTTCTTCTTCTTCTTCTAGAAACAACATATGGGGGCTTAAACGTCCTCCAGCACTAGAGGTATCAATGGACTTACTTTTCAAGAGCAGATCAGAAGTTTTTGGAATCCGAAGATGAAACGGGACTTACTAATGCATCAAAAAATAAGAATGTTTTCCATTTCAATTTCGGGGAGAGAGATGGGTTGTTGAAGTTCATTCTTTGTAGCATAATAGAAAGAGAGAGAGAAAGAGAGAGAGAGAGAGCCAGAGACTGCCCAAATGGGAGTTCAGGTAGTTTCAGAATCCTACTTTTAAAAAATTGTATAGTTGGTGAAAATGGGGTTTGAGGCTTCAAACATTGGGTGTTCCAAACATTTTGACTTTTAATTTACTGCACTTGTTGTTGATTGAATTTGTACGATGAGACTATAGGCTTTATGGGTTCTGTAAAGTTATGAAAACCAAAAATTGTCAATCAATTTTTTTTAGGCTTTAAAACTATGTCTTAAAGCCTTTTAGAAAAAAATTACTCTTTGTTTACCTTTTCTGAAAGCCATTTTTAAGGATTTTTAAAGCTTCTTTCTCTTAATTATAAAGAAAAACGTGGATGTCATCTTTTGTTCATTTTTCAGCCAAAGTAAAAGATATAAAAGCATGATTAACCGCGGGTTCTTAGAGTAGGGTTCTTAGCGTAATTTAAGAACTGGTTCTTAATATTAACAAAGAAAAAGTTAAGAACCGGTTCTTAAATTACGTTAAGAACCGATTCTTAAATTACGTTAAGAACCGATTCTTAAATTACGTTAAGAACCTCACTCTAAGAACCCGGGGTTAATCATGGTCTAACGAGTACAACGACTGAAAAGTGAAAACTAATTGACTAAGTTGCCAACTTGCCATATCAATATTATTAAAACAGTATTACTATTATATTACTATTTTTGCCATTGGATTTCTTTATAGTTAATTTTGTAATTGTAACTACTTTTATTAAAATAACATCTTTTATAACCTTTACGCTTTATTTCTTAATCATTCTGGATCCACTACTATTAAAACTAGAATCTTTGTCCGCGCTACGCGCGGAAAATTGTTTTAAGTATTTTTAAAGACTGCAATATATTAAGGATATTAGAATTAGTTTTTTAATTATAATTAAGATTTGATTGGATGGTCTATAACAATTTTAAGTTTGGGGAGTAAATTTGTGAATGAGTTGATAAAGACAGAGTTTAGTATATGCCAAAGTGTAATACAATAACTTGCTGAGATACATGCAGGAATAAAGGAAGAAAAAATGGTTTGCCCAACACAAAATTTTTGTTTTAGAAAACAAATATGGCAGAGATCATATAAATTATATAAAAACTTGATATATTTTTATGTCGATATATGTATTGAGTAAACGTTTTGTATGAGCAAGTTAGTTTATAGAAAATAAAATAATAATGGTTTTTTTTCACCAATTAGATAGTAATGCTAATAAGAAGAAAGAGGTTGTAGTTGAAAGATATTTATACTATTATGTATAACTATTTAGTGGTGTGCGGAGTATATTTTGCAAGTATTTTAAAATAAAAGGAAAATTTCACAAAAATACATCAACTAAATTTTGTTAAGTTATTTAATACTCAACTTTTTTGTTACCAAATTTTATATTCAAACTAATTATTTTGCTCATTTTAGTATCCTAACTTTTAAAATTATGCTCATTTAAATACCCAAAGAATGCTCATTTTAATAATAAGTTTAAAAAATTAAAAAAACTCTAAAATTCAAAATTAAATCTTACAAATTTTAAATTTAGTTTCTATTTTAAGAATATAAGTAACTAAATTTTGGATGATCTTGAATTTTGTATAATATTATTTTAGTTTTATTTTCAAATTTAGTTTGTTTTCTAAAGTTCAAAAGTAATTTATCTATTTTATTATTAATAAAGTTTTTCTAAATTTTAAAATATTATAAAAAGTTAGTTACTTTTATTCTTAATAATTTAAATAACTTCTGGAATTTTAGAGATTTGTTTTCAAATTCTTGAGATTTTTTTTTTAAAATTGAAACTTATTAATATTTTTTGATTAAATTAGCATACCTTGGGTATTAAAATGAGCAAAATTTTAAAATTCAGGGTATTAAAATGCGAAAATAATTAGTTCGGGTATAAAATTGGGTAACAAAAAAAAATTGGGTATTAAAAAGTTTAACGAAATTTAGTTGGAGTATATTTACGGAATTTTCCCTAAAATAAATGAATTCTTAACATATTGCAACATATAAATTGGTAGAGGGAAAGTTTTTAGTATTGAACAAATTGTTGATATTATATACGATGGTTTTTAACTGTTAACTTTTAATAAGTTTAAATATAAAATAAATAAAAACTTTGAAGGACTTTGAAAGAGTTCATCATTTCTCTCCTAACTCTAAGACAAAATGAATAGAATGAAACTAAAAGGCTCTGTCTAATGCTTTCTCTTTTTCCTCTTTGTCTTCTCAAGATATAAATATAAAACTCTAAATTTAGGTTAAAACTCGTTCAGACCATTTTTGTCATCTTGACTTAGGCTTTGAAATCTGTTGTCGTTGATCGATGGCAAACGTGTTACATCGATCGACCTTGGGCTTAAGTATTTTTTTGTTAATAGCTTAATTTAGAATACTACACCACTTTTATTAATATATAATTTAACCGTTTAAAGAATTTGGATTTAATGATTAGAGTTCTAAATACTTGTTTCCAAAAATGTATATCTCGCAGAAATAAATTTGCAAATTACTATACTATTTTATAGTTTTAAAATATATAAATTTGGATTTTATTTTTGTTAATAAACTAATGCATATTTTAATTAAAAAGATTATATCTGGTCATCTTTTTGTTTGTTACTTAACATTTTCATTTATAGTAACATTTTATTGAACAATAATCTATAATAATATTGTATTAATAATTCTGAAAATAATTTTGGTAGAGAAAAAAAATTTAGTGAGATTTTGTCACTAAGTATATTATGAACTTTTTGAAATGCTGTATATTTAACTAATCAAATAGATTTATAGAATAATTTGAATAAAATAATAAACTTGCAAACAAAGTGCGTAGGGGTGTGTTGGGTGATAGTTAGACAATTATGTATAAATATTTAGTGTTTTTGGGGTTTTTTTATATTCTAATATAAACAAATTCGAAACATATTACAACACGTACAATTGTTAGAGAAAAGGTTTGTATTATTTTTTTAAGCCGGTGTTATCGTTTACGATGGGTTCAAAAAAAGTACTGATATTCGAATTATATTTAAGGTTTAGGTGTAATGTTCTTTAAGTAGTCATCATACTGTATACATTCTTTTTTTTTTGTCAACTATACTGTATACATTCACTGATTTATAAATGGAGAAATAGTATAATCTGTATAAAATAAGTTAAATAAATTAGTAAATTGTTAAGCAACGTGGTAAGTAGAATTTTTAGGTTCTTGACATATAATATTGAATCTTATCATGGTTACATATGTAAAAAACGAATAAAACAAATGAGATCAAATCTTCTAATTCTACTGTGGTCTATTAATAATTACGAAATATTGATAAGTGAACACTAAAAGACGATGTGTCCAGCTTAGTAGTTATAATGCTTTTTCTTAAATAAAGATGAGAATTTTGAAATCAAAAAGCAGATTAATTGTTTTATATATTTGATGATGAACTAAAATATTAGCAGTGGCGACATATATCAAATCTCTATGTGTAATAATTAAAAAGGGATTGGATCACGTTTGATTATATGGTATTGTTTTGGAGTTGTTATACAAAGTCATTTAATATGTAAAACATTCTACTGAACAATTGAATAAGGATTTTGGTTACCTCCAGAATCTACATGGTGAGTAGGAGATGGTTTCACCATTACGTTGAAGTTGACTATCCTTAGTAAACAATCAATAAACGAAGACAGTTAGAACTATGAGCTAAAATCTGGAAAAGGAGGTTGAGTGAATCAAAATACTTACACCTTAGGGGAGATATGCAAAATACTATTAGAGGATCAGACCAAAGACGTCGAAACTTCTACGCCAATTAACTGCTTCTTTTCTGAATGTGTAGGGTGTGGTTTAGGAAAAATGTATCGGAGGCTTAATAGTGAATATTGGTAATTTGATTATCAACTTATATTTACCGTATTCTGTAAGCAAAAGATTTGCATAATTGGTAAGAAAATATTTTCGAAGGAATTTAGATTTATTACTGATTTTGTATTTAATTTTGCCGCATTTATAGTCGGACAAAAGTTGAAGAAAATTGCTAATTTGATTAATTTGTCCAAAGTGAACAGCTAATATTATATATGGTTTTGAAGATTATTTAGCAACTATAACTGCTTATTATAAGAAGTAATACGAAGCAGAAGGTAAGATATCGTCTTAAACCATGCTAAGTACAACGGACCAGTATTATCGAAGTAGATAATATGTTTGTAGGTGACCAAAAAAAAAGTCTGCATGGAACTTAAAAACCCCTGGAATATGCTAACTGAAAGAAAGAGTCAGCCAATAATTAAACTTCAAAACAACGACTTAAACCAAATTGAACCCTGCAATTTTTGAGAAGATTAGTGGAGCTCTAATTCTCAGGTTTATGGCGTTTGGCATTCTCGGCCTCAACATTGCTACACGTCATTTTAACCCCCTCAACTGGAAGATCTTTGGTAGCAATAGAGTTTTCAACTGACGCTGGTATAGTTGGTGGATCAGATGGAGACAGGATCTTGGTGACAGTGATTGCTCGGGTCTTTTCTGTTAAGTTGTGTTCTGAAACCTTCACTCTAAATTTATGTGTTTGCCCAATGGTGTTAGTTAGAGCCTGTGGAACAGGCACTTCAAGATCAGGTCCTTTGTCCTCATTAGCCTAACATTCAAAAAACTATATGAGTTAAATAACCTGAGGGTGATATATAAACCAATGCAAACTTACCAGCTTGTCTCAGCCTCTAGAGCTAAAAGAGGAACTTGCTTCTTCGCT
This sequence comes from Sinapis alba, assembly GCA_012274485.2. NCBI lineage: Eukaryota > Viridiplantae > Streptophyta > Magnoliopsida > Brassicales > Brassicaceae > Sinapis > Sinapis alba. The sequence continues at coordinate 14,230 of MU106100.1, forward strand.
TCAGCTTCCAGCTTGTCTCAGCGTCTATATGAAAAAAAAGTGAATAGAAAGATTTGAATTAGATCTCTTGTTCCCAACTATCTGTGGATCACCACCAAATTTGAATCACCATAGTTTTGTACATTCTTATGGCAAAAAATCCACAAACTTCCAATAGCAGCACATTATTCAGACGCAATTGTGGCGTTGAATCGTAAATTTCATTTTGATCTACACAAATCAAAATCAAAATCAAATTAAAAGAATTGCACATAAAAACAACAGACCGAGATCATGTCGAAACTAAATGGAAACTAATCTACAGATTTAATAGAAATACAAACTCGTATCCAAAAGCCGCAATAATCCGAGATCAAATTTCACAAAGGACTTCAATCATATGGTATAAACTCAAAGATGAGCTAAACAATACCTTCGATATGTTGCTTTTGTCTTCGTTGATTTCCTTGCCTGCACACAATTTTCATAAAATCGACATGAGAAGTATGGAAAAATGAATCAATTTATAAACTGTGAAGGTATGGGAGATGAGTTTTAAAAAAAGAAAGAAGATCTTAATTAGTAAATATACGGTTTTCTGCCTAACCTTTTCATATGCTGATAAAGGCGTGAATATTGTTTTAAGATGGACTAAGAGGTTTAAATAGGAGAAGAACAGAGGAAGTTGGAATGAAAACGTAGAGAAATAAGTAAATAACACCATTCAATTAATCAAGAGTGAAGGTGATAGCTTTGATTTTCAGAGAATCATAACAATGAAGATGGAAGTGGAAGAGTCGATATGTTACGACTTTTGATTCAGACCTAGGAAAAGTGGGTCAATAATGGGTCATTACGAATTTTTTGTCAGCCCAATATGATAGATCTGATTTGATATACAAAAACAAAATGACATGGCAAAATTGAGCTTCATGATTGGTTAATTTTTTTTAGGACGTGGATAGGCTGAGCATCAAGAGTATTGCCCTTTTAGTATTAGTAGATAAACTCAAAGATGAGCTAAACAATACCTTCGATATGTTGCTTTTGTCTTCGTTGATTTCCTTGCCTGCACACAATTTTCATAAAATCGACATGAGAAGTATGGAAAAATGAATCAATTTATAAACTGTGAAGGTATGGGAGATGAGTTTTAAAAAAAGAAAGAAGATCTTAATTAGTAAATATACGGTTTTCTGCCTAACCTTTTCATATGCTGATAAAGGCGTGAATATTGTTTTAAGATGGACTAAGAGGTTTAAATAGGAGAAGAACAGAGGGAGTTGGAACGAAAACGTAGAGAAATAAGTAAATAACACCATTCAATTAATCAAGAGTGAAGGTGATAGCTTTGATTTTCAGAGAATCGTAACGATGAAGATGGAAGTGGAAGAGTCGATATGTTACGACTTTTGATTCAGACCTAGGAAAAGTGGGTCAATAATGGGTTATTACGAATTTTTTGTCAGCCCAATATGATAGATCTGATTTGATATACAAAAACAAAATGACATGGCAAAATTGAGCTTCATGATTGGTTAATTTTTTTTAGGACGTGGATAGGCTGAGCATCAAGAGTATTGCCCTTTTAGTATTAGTAGATATATATATTAGTCGACGGTTTGAGGATTTATTTGATAGTGGAAATAAATATTTAATATACGAACTATATTAAATAAACTGTCGATGATGATAAAATAAAATGAATAAATAAACTGTCGAACGCTCATTGATTCATGAGCGTACGGTTTCATATATAGTTTTGTAGAGTTAATGGCCTTTTATAATATTAACAACTAATGCTAAGTAATCAATGCAACAATATAAATAAGTAGTCAATGCTTATTTACCATATTTTTAAAAGTATATATTCTATTAAAACAAGAATATGACTTATTGATAAATGTTATGTTCAACTATGTATTTTATTTATTTATTTAAAAGACTATTCTATCAAATTAAATTAATATTAAACGTAAATATGATTATAGAAAAAATTCAAACGAAAAATATATCCGTCCTTAAAAAGGCGGGTCATAATCTAGTGTAAGTTAAAAATTAACCTATTTAAAATTTTATCAAATAATAAATATTTAATATACGGGTTTTATCATGTTAAACAAAACCTCTTTCGTTTGATGTTATTTTGTAGTTTTCTACGTTTGAATATAGAGACAATTGGCTAGATATACCACTTACGCACCAAATTAGCAGTCTACCATTTTTGCTCATTAATCCAATAAGCTCTGTAGCTTATTTGTAATGATCTTCCTAAAATTCCCTCACCATTTGCCACGTTAGGAAAGAGAGTGATGATAAAAGTATGAGAAATATCTTGGGAGATCTTCAAGTACGATATGGTGGACAACTAAAACTAGCTTAGTTATGTAGTAGATTACTTTTTATGTCACATGTTAAATTGCTTCTCGTGTAAATCGATGGAGAAAATTCCAAAATTGACACAAAATCAGCAACAAATTTGGTTTGCTACGAATTTGTTAATGCGTTAACAATATATGTTATCAAATACGTTTAAGCACTTACTATTTATTGAGAACCATAGACTTATTAGGCGTTAAACGTAAGTTAAGGTCTACATAGACATATTGGACTTAATAGGCACTATATCTTGTTATTGTCTACGTAGACGTTAAATGCACTATCCTTTATTGTTATAGTATAACACTGTTACATAGATGTTAAACATTTGGATTATAATAGATATTCACATAATATTACGTTTGTATATTTATGAAATGTAATTAGATATGTAGGAAGCCCTAATACGTTTGTATATCATATACTCATCTAAATAATCACCTATCAGGGAGATTTTCCAAGTTACAATTTGGAATATTTATATTGACTAATGCAGAATATGTCTGTATTTTGATATGTATTATATTTGAATAGTTACACTTAAGTATTATTTATTAGGAAACTCTCGTTAAATGCTGACAATTAACCTCAACTGGTAAAATATATTAGTGTTTTATCAAATATGTATGTATACTTATTGTTAGCTGCTACATCACAATTTTATCATGCTAATGTAAAATGTTGACATCTAAATTTGAGAGGGTATAAATTTCAGATTAGGGATTATTAAAATTTGTGAATATTAGAAGATATTTGTTAGCTGTTAACAATTATAAAGTCATATATAAAAGTGTCTATAGCAGTTACGAATAATCTTAGCTGGGCAAAATCATCTGGTGTTAACGGCTAAAAGAATCAAGGGAAAATGTGTATATATACTTATTGTTAGTTGGTACATTACAACCTTACCATGCTAATGTAAAATGTTGATATATAAATTTGAGAGGGTACATATTTTAGACTAGGGATCATTGAAACTTGTGAATATTAGTATGATATTTTATTAGCAATTAACAATAATAATTTCATATATAAAAGTGTCTATAACAATTACAAGTAATCTTAGCTAGACAAAAAACATTTGGTATTAACAGCTAAAAGAATCATAGTGTTACTAACACAAAATAACTGTGTAGATTAGAGAATAATGAATATTAAAGGATGACAGTAAGATATGTGTTCGTAGTTAACAAAATTGTCAACTTTCTGATTCACAAGGCAAGCCACAAGGATGACCAGCTAATGAGTACATCAGATACGTCGATATAGTTGGGTCAGCGAAATTTTCTCTTTCTTTCTTCTCAAGTCACCTGCTGTGAGGCCCCCTCCCCACGAACATCGCCTTCTTGAAGATAAGTCTTTTTCCACTAAGGTGAACCATGTTGTCGACGAATTCGTCCTTAACCTTATTATCCCATCCAAAATCGGTTTCACTTGGTGTTGCATCTTCTACAATGGACATAACTTCAAGCTAACACATAATGAGGTTAAGTGAAAAGTTGTCAGCAAAACATATCTAATTAAATTAGTAAACAAAACTAAAAATGTTAGCGCTACCGAAAATTAGTAACAAAAATTAAATTAGTAAACAAAACTAAAACTGTTAGTGACAAATATATACAATAGCCTCATACATCTGATGAAAAAATCTATTGGCGAAGCTTAGAGGTAAATGAAACCAATTAATTAGTAATTTAGAGAAGAAATCATTGAAAAATATCATAATTCAAAATTATGATTATTTGTCTATTATAGCATACAATTTTTAATCCTAATGTACGGTTAAATATATGAGTTATCAGTCCTGGTTACTATAACGTACCTACCAATCTTTAAGGTGAACAATGAAATTATGAACCACGTTTTAAGAGATCATAGACAATACCTGACATTTCATATCAAAGTCATGGGCCTCCATTGGATTCATGCAAAATATAATTGGATTTGATGGGGTCCTCCACCTATGTTCAAATGCTTCAAGAATGGTTTTGATTCTTCTAGATTTGTGATGTGTTTATTCTTTCACCTATGGATTACTCACATGTTGCGAACATGCGCTCAAAAAGCTGAATATCTCCCATCTCTTCATCTACAAACAAAAGCAATCTGATTGAGTAAACATAAATTTTGTTTCATAAATACATATATATACTAAACAAAATGCATAAATATTTCAAATCGACTATAAAATTAATAATATAGAAATCTCAGATTATGAGTGTGTCGTGATGAAGGTCATTGCAATAAAAAATGAAAACATTAAAAGATGAGAGAGATGAGTTCAGAGGTAACTGTGTCTAAGAGAGATGAGCTCAAAGTGAAATGGTTGCATTATTAATGACAGTTGTAGCTGAGATGTGTGATAATATCTCTGACAATAAATCTAAGCTACAATTATGTAGGCACGTGTAGGGATAGGGTTATTATGGTATTAAAAGAAAATGCACAGTAATAGAAACAATGATCAGTTATTTTGCTAATTTCAACAATTTTGGTGCATATGAAGCCTAAATTCTCTTGAAAATATTACTAGTAATATATATCTTTTTAATATAAAATATAGCATTGCTATGGAAAATAACTGAAAATAAAGAAGATGATGGTTTTCTACTCGAAACATACGAAACTAATATAGATAAAAGAGTTATAAGGCATTTATGTTAAGGATGTGGCCAAATGTATTTTCTAATTTATGCAATGATCTCCAAGATATGTATGGCTTGCGTAATACATATAATATGTCTGCACATCAATATGTGGTTATATTTTTACATATGTGTGGATATAATATAATACATCGGTGCAATGCAAACATTTGAATATTCAGCAGAAACAATTTGTAGAAATTTCATGAAGTATTTGTTACACACGTATCAATGGCCACTGATTTGTTTGCCCCAGATCCAATGTTTCTTATGCAAAGTTATCCTAAACTACAATCAAATAAGTATCGTTGGTCATATTTTAAAGGATTTATTAGTGTAATTGATGGAATTTATGTCTGTATTAGGGTGTCTGGAAGAGATGAACAAAGATATTAGAATAGGACCATAAATACACTTATGAACATCATTGCGATATGCAAGTAAGACATGTTATTTGCATATATTTATGTTTAAAGTAATTTTGTTTTTGACCAAAAAAAAAAGTAATTTTATTTATTCAATCAATAAATAAATTATAAATATATGTTTTTTCGTTCTTAATATTCATCTCATATTTTTATCTTCACGGTTTTGTATTTTTACATTTTTAATTAACTTTTGGACATGATATAAATATATTTTATAATACTCACAGCTTCTAAAGTTTATGTTACCAATTAGACTTTTAAAAATACATAAAATATCAGCTACAACTTTTAGAACCAAAATCCTTACACCTAAAACTTTAAAGCCACAACATAAAACAAAAGTCAATATCAATTGGTAAATATTGTACTAGAAACTCTTAAAATAGAAAATGTATCTAATTTTTTCTCATTTTATTGAGAAAACTTAAATTTATTGTTAAAAAAAACAAGGTCTTTCTCTAGTGAAAAAGTCTTTTATATGGATTTGAAATAAAAATATACAGTCCAATATATTCTTACAACTATTATTTATAAGACAAATAAAATGAAGTATCAATTTTTTTTGTCAGCTACCCATTTACACTAGATCAGTTGGTGGTTAGACGAGTCAATTTTCCGATGAGCACTTCTGCCAATCTGTGTCTGATTTGTATGGAAAAATATATAATTTATGGTTCTTTTTTCTATCGCTAACGAGTCCGCCTGACTATTCATACTCCAAAAAATATGAATCAGGCTCATGTCCTAAAGGTCCTCCTATAGTCTCTGAAACAAATCAATTCCCGACGCAAAAGCTGGCCAATCCTTCGAATTTGTAGTTATGTCTAATAAATCTGAGCAGTCCGTCTCGAACCGGATCGAGGTTATCTTCCTGTCTCTCATGCATGAAGCTACCCACAATAGACCTTCCATCTCAGCATGTTAGGCTGATAGGCTCTTGTCGCACGCCCGTAATCTAAAAGATTTAGAACCCATTTGATTATTAAGACTCCACCCTAGGCCACTGACACTTTTATTATTGATCCATGAAGCATTAATTTGCCAGATAGGGATTCAAGGTATCAATGGGGCACTGTCTCAACCTCTATAGTAGAAGAGTCCTCACGATCTTTGTTCGCTTCCTCCTTTTCGTTACCTTTTCTCCTACATTCTGCCTCAAGGGATACAAGTTGAAGAGTGTTAATATGGTATATGACTTTCCTATTAAAGAGTTTGTCATTCCTTATCTTCCAAATCTACCAACAAATTCATTGGAAGGTATCAAATTGTAGTCTCAGTGGAGCCACCTCTTTTCTCTTTCACAACAGAAAATTCATGTTTTGGTATATAGATGTACTCGGGAAGTAACCCGAAGGGACAGTAGTCCGATAAGGCCCAAACCTGCAAGGCTGGGGACATTCAAAAGAAGATGCTTAATCAACTCCACTGGGCCAGCACATCTAGGATAACTCTTATTGGTGTCTAAGTGTCTATAAGTGAGCCTCTTTACTGTCGCTACACAGCCGGAAATAGCCTCCCACAAGAATGTTTCATCTTACTTGGGGTCTTTATCTTCCACACATGACTCTGAAGGCTCGTGATATTTGGTTCAAGAACCAGTTAATGTGTAAGACTCAGTTTGGTCGATCAGAGTAGGTCATAACAAGATTTAACCAAATACACTCTTGATTTTCTGTGGTTCTAAACATATCCATCCCAAGCTAGAGAGCAAGAAGGTCTTAACCCAAATATCAAAAGGATATCATCTAGGTGAAAGAATTCTCTTAAAAGCTGGAGATCCCACTCCTTGCTATCATTCCTAATAAAGGACTGAACAAGAAGTTGGGGCAATCTGTAAACAATGTGGTCAGCTGGTCTAGGTGGTCGAGCAACTGAGCCTGGAACCCATGACTCACTCAAACCCTCATATTTTGACATGTACCAATTGTCTTCTGTAAAGCCGGTATGGTTAGAGGTTTTGTTGCCATGATACTACGCCATCCATGATGGTGAGTATATTCGTCGATCTTCAGAAGGAGAGGTATGATTGTAGTACCTTCATATTAGAACATGTGCCAATAAAATTTTGGGTAGTGAATTAGTCTCCCTAATTATTTTGCAAGAAGCGCTATATTAAAATTATGGAGATCCCGAAAACCTACCCCCCCCCCCCATATCCTTAGAGGTACAAATCTCATCCCATGCTATCCAGTGTAAACTTCTGTTGTTTTGTTTCGAACTCCACCAAAAGTTTGAAGTGTTGCTTCTTAGTTTGTCAGTACTGCCTTATGGAAGCAGGAAATACGTCATCACAAATGTCAGAACTTCTTGAGCCACATATTTAACTTGAAATTATTTTCCTCCTTTGGATAAGAGCCTTGATGACCATGTGTTAGCTCGCCTGTTGAGTAGATCTTGTACAAAGGAAAAAACTTTCATCTTTTAACCACAATTTTTCTCAGGTAATCCTAGGTATATTGTCATACCTCCTTCAGAAGAAAAACCCATGACATCTTCTATATCATGTTTCAGAGAAACATTCACTTCACTCAGTTACCAAAAACCATCGATGATTTGCCGCATTTAGTCTTTGTCCAGATACTCTCCCATATATGTCTAATATTTTCATGATCTCTCTTCATTGGCATAATTCCACCTTACAGAAGAAAAAATTATCGTCTGCAAAAAGAAGATATGAGATCCATGTACTCGCCCTAGCAACATGGAGGCCTACAATCTTTTTCTCCGTTTCTGCTCCGTTTAAGAGAGAGATCAACGCCTCCGTACACATGATGAACAAAAAGGGAGAAAAGAGGTATCCTTGTCTCAAACCTCTCTTTGGTAAGATTCGGTCTTTTGGTACACCATTGACTAAAACTTGATATGTGACCGATGTGACACAATACATAAGGTCAACCAGTCTCATATCAAAATCCATCTTCAACGTCAAATCTTCTATGAAACTTCATTCATCTATCGTAAGCTTTGCTCGTATATGTTTTAATAGCCAGAAAATCTTCCCTACATCTCTGGTTCGTCCGTAGGGCGTGAAAATTTTCTTGCACTAGCAGAATGTTATCAAAATTAATCATTTTGCCACAAAGGTAGATTGTGTCTCTGAGATGAAGTTCAGAATAACTCTCTTAAGTCTTTTGCATAGTAGCTTAGAGATAATCTTGTAGATAAGATTGTAGAGACTAATAGGTCAGAACTCAGTCATGTCCCGATTTTTATTCTTCTTGGGGACGAGACATATATTATTTTGGTTCAGATGTTGGTCAATACACAATAGTCTTAAAGATTGAATCTCGTTCAAGTCTACTCGTAATATCGATCATGTTTTTATCTGCATATAAAATAGAAACCAAAGGATCATCCATATAAAAAAATGCTAGACCTCCGTTCGACCAACATGGTCTATGGTATAGACATGGTCATAGCAATAAGTTACTTGTAAATCTTGCAGAAAAGTATTATTGTTCTTAGTCTCTAATAAGAATAAAAACTTTGGCATAAAACAACGGTATAACTCATCGAGATGTTCCTTTGTTAAGTCGACACCTGCTCTTTGACAATTCCATGCAATCATATTCATCTTACAAAAATTATTGGTTTCTAGAGATATATAAGTATACTGGACACATCAACACCAATTAGAAAACTAATGTAATGAGCCAGAACAAAAATGTTCGCTGATATGGTCACCACCCTTATGCACTACTTGTTAATATTCAAAACAAGGTCTTAGCACTTGGTTATAGCAAATTGGCCTTTGTCCAGGAGTTTTCAAACGAAAAGATCACAGGTAAAGAGAGACGCCAGTAACAATATGTCACCACCAGAGCTAATTTGATTCTTCAACGAAGATACACAAATCCAACCAGCACAAAGGTGAGCTTTCTTCTATTGCTTGAGTGACGTGACGACTCCAATGTGACGTAGGGGTAGAAATAGTGGTTTCTAGAAGTAGGTGTAAACTGGCTTTATCAACACTAGAATAAACCTAATGTGATAAACCAGAACAAACTACTCCGTAAGTGTAACTGTGATTATTAATTCTTCCTTTGTGCCTTTTTGAAGATTTCTTGAACTGATTTCTTCCCCACCCGTAATTGAAGAAGGGAATTACTAAGTCATAATTATCCACAAAGATTAAAATCATGAAAAGGCCTCTTCAAAATTAAGGTTTTGAATGCTATAAACCCTCATTGAATGCTATAAACCCTCTTTTCTCACATCTTTTCTCTCACCTCTTTCTCTCTAGAAACCTCTGACTGCTTCATCTCATCCTCACGGTGGTCGGCGGTTCTCTGCCTCTGGTCACCGTGGGTCTTCCGGTCTTATTCGTATCTGCCTATACCCTCTGTAACCCTCCCATTGTCTCTCCTCCTCGCTTGGTTGGTCTGGATTTTCTTCACCGTATCTCGGGAACCGTGGGAGTCCTTGGTTTCTCCGGAGCTCCGGCGAGGCAAGATGAACGGAGGGTCTGTATGGGCCTCAAATCGGGTTGGGATCCACCAATTGTGCTCGGATCTGGATAAGATCTGAGATCTGAGACTCGTCAGGATTCGTGATGCTTCGCTGCCGTTGACGTCCTAGCCCCTCTGCCTCACTCCAATCGGTTTACTCCTCGATTTGTTTCAAGGATTGCTTAGAGCTTTTCCTCTCAGATCGGATAAGAGTAAAATTGGTGTTGAGGCTTGCCACCGAGAGCCTCTTCTTTTATTTCGAGTTACAAGTGCCATGGCGAACCACAGTGCTTGTTAATGGCTCCCCATCTTGCTCTTTCTCAATGATGCATAAGGATTTGAGGAAAACCCGTTGTGTCGATAGCTTGGCTTGTTGGTGGAGCTCTAGCTCTTTGTTGTGTCTCTGTCTGTTGTTGTGGAGTTCTTCAACCAGCTCCCTTTGTGTTTCAACTCCCTTCTTGCATACCTCTGGTTGAAGGTTTTGTGTTTTTCTCTTGACGTATCTGTCGCAGCTTTTTGTCATGTGGCCGGTTGAGGAGCATAATTGTACCGCATGCGCTTGACCGTAATTGTTCATCTCCAGCGGTGTCATTCTGGTTTTACATTTGATCTCTCCGCCGCGTTAGCTGATGGTCTGTCTCGATCGACGTCCTCTTCATGTGGTGTTCCGGGACCAGTTCTAGTAGCCTCCATTGAAGCCACTATGAGCCACCTTTGGGTGAGGTTCGTCGAAACTGCTGTCTTAAGCTTTTCTCTTGGTCTCCTTGGTGACTGAGAAGTGGTAGGTTAGTGAATCAATCAATTGTATCTAGTTCTAGTATGGTATTACGTTAAATGCTCGCCTTTCATGGTTTGAATTAGATTTAATTTTAGTTTCTTAGGGGGGGTTTAAACTTTTTTGCATCCCTTAAGTACATAATAGCTTTACAGGTATATTTTTGTTCAATTACCAAACCTTCATTCAAACATTAACATTTACAATTTTAGCAAAAAATAAATAAATAGGTTTTTAAGAATCTTCTGGAAAGATAATAACAGGCTGTAGAAACTTCCTTTAATGGACTGGCACTATCACAAAGCCCACTACAACATCAACTCCGATTCTCCGTCTTCTTGATAGCAGTGGTTTGCTCGCCGTCGCCGACTAAACTCTCAAGAGTTTCTCCATGAGAAGGTATATGCTTGTAGACAATTGATTAGAGCAGATCTATAACCAACACACAATGGGAGACGCACCAGAACTGATTTCTTTGAGGCAAAGATGATATTAAGAGTCTGATTTGATTTATACATAGTGTTTTTTTGTTTATATCGTCATCGAATATTTACATGATATATAACTCATTTATTAATTACTTATTTTATGGTTGTCTGTGAGAATTTTTTGTTTCTATAGATTTAATTTTTATAGTAAATATTTTAAATATATTATTTACATTTTGATATTATATATAATGTAACTCTGTAACGACCATATGTCTTATTCAACATTTGTAATATACAATGGTTTATTTTTCATACATAATTTACTTCTAGGGTTGTTAATACATACCAATATATTTTATAATATTTTATTACAATAAATACATAATTTGAAATAAGTATATAATTTATTTAACTAACTATCATTTTGACATTATTTAAATAATTATACATTAGATAATATTTTGTTACAATAAATTCATAACTTGAAATAAGTATCATACTATTAATTGAGAACAATTTAAAGTAAAAACGTTATAATTTTATTGGCTGATTAATTTACTATTGTAACTCAGCAAAAATTACTTAAGATGTCCAGTCATATGCAACTAGGATTAGACTTGCCAAACTTGATAATTAGACTGATTATTAGACAAAAACTTTGATAAACATAAATAAATAAAATACTATTAAATCTAACCCACATTCGAACAACCCAATATACTAGTCAAATACTATAAAGTAATCAAATCGGTATGCTATTGTTATATACAATCTTATCACTATTCTTACAACATTATTAACAAACAATTTTCTACAAAAATATGATTTTATATAGTTTTATCATATTATAAGGTATATATTTTTATAAATTTCAGATGTATATGAACTATATAGTTTTATGTCAAATTTAAGATATAACTATATACAATTTCATCACATAATAAAGTATATATATGATTTAAATTTATATGAACTATATAGTTTTATGTCAAACTATTTAATCAATAATTTTATAAAGTTTAGTATTACATTTTATACATATTATCATATAAATAGTATACTATTTATACATATTGTCTACACGATAAATATATTGCATTCATAGGTTATTTTTTATAAAAAATGGCAACACTTAGCCAAGGAAAACACAAACATAAAAACTAAACGACCCAAGCAGAACTACAACTTCACTAATCCTCAGAAGACGGGACCTCGTCTTTTTCAACAGCATCGGGGTTTGGAGCTACTCCCTCTCTGCTTTCCTCGACCGCATCATGAGGCTCAACCCTCACAAGGGTTCTCTCTTCAAAATCGTAGGACAATGGGGTAAGGACACAGTCCAATTTCAGGCCAGCAAAGATCGAGTAAAAGTCCCCCTCGGTAGCTAACAGCTATTTCTTACGAGTGGATAGCCTCTTCAACACTTCGGACTTCGTAGGTGGAGCGTTGCTCGCTCGCAGCAGCTCGATCTCGTCAACACTTCCCTCAGTGAAGGCTAAAGCAATGTCCCTATTATGAACCCCCATCAGAGTATCCAGTGAGTTTGCAATCTTCGTCAAACGAGACTGGAACTCACTGCACAAAGGACCCTCAACCTCAGTTTTAGCCTCCTCGAACCCACGGCTCCTCGAGCCCTCTTCACCTTGGATTTGACGTTGCAAATGACCCACCGCCAAAGCTTTAGATTTCCTAGCTTTCTTATCCTTGAGCAAGGATCTTGCAGTTTTTCCAAGGTCCCTCTCAAGCTCGCCGATCCAAGCCTCCGATCGCGATATCTCAAGAGAATGTGTGTCTTAGGTAACATATAGTCTCGCCTCCAACCGTGATGAATTTTCTTTCTATTCGGCAAGCTCCTTCGTGAGTCGCTCAGCCTCGGACTCGCAATCGTTTATCATCCCGTCAATCAATGATACGAACTTTACAAAAAAGGGGGTTAGTGGAAGCTAACACATGAAAAAGAGAAATCTTGCGACAGAACTCGAGTCAAACCTTGATGTGGTGCTATGGCATCAGACTCAAGTGAGATGCTCCCAAAGGTGAACGCCCAACCACGTCGCCTTTAACACTTCTTCTTTTCCTAGCCACTTCAGGATTAACGCAAGTCCTCTTACGGATTTTTGGTGGAGCACTAGGAGCATGCAACCCCACAACAATCTCTCTTTTTGCAGTAGGAGCAGGCATGGACTCAGATGCCTACTCAGCCTCAGCAACATGGATTGGAGTGGTTAAGGAACCTGTTGGTTTCTCCGCATCATCATTCGTCTCCGCTTTGGGCACGGTGGCCGGACTAAGGTAGTTCAGTCGTAAGGGCCTGTACACTGGTCGACGCAGGAGGATTCAACGATCCAGCATGAGGAGAATTCTCCATCTCTGCATCACGGCATCTCAGCTCATCGCGAAAGGAAGACCATTCGGCCGTAGGAGCTGGAGCGCTGCCTGGGACAGAAGAACACAACGAACTCATACCAAGGGTATTCTCTATCTCTGTGTCATGCCGCTTCAGTTCATCACGGAAGGAAGTCATCTTGGCTTGGGAGTTTTTAGAGAAAGTAGTAGAAAGACGTTAGAGAGTAAAGGAAGTGTGGAAGGAATGAGAGGGGAGAATCCTATATTTATAGAATATGGACATAGGAAAATTTTCTGCAATAAAATAATCAGCAAAAGAAAAATCTCGAGAAAGTAAAACCCATTGTTGGTCATTGATTCCGTTTAAACGCTTATGACTAGCTCGCAAGAATTACATGTAAACTTTACGAGTTGGGGGCTACCTGTTGGGGTCAAAATTGGTAATTTTGAAATTAACGTCTAAGATTGTTTTATGTTATACTAATAATTAGCGAAAGAAACTGTTTCTTAAGAAACTCGCACGAATCAATTTTACGAGAAATAATCTTCGGAAAGACTCTGCGGAAAACACTTAAAAATAAGTTTTGAAGCTACAAAAGTATGTGGAATTGTCAACCGAGATGGAAAAGGACGAGGGAGAGAAGAGAGGAAGACTCAGCCTCGCCATACTCGAGTTCAGTCTCGCCACACTCGAGCTCCCACTCAGCCTCGCCACACCCGAGCTCTCTCTCAGCCTCGCCACACTTGATATCTCTCACTCTAACATCTACACACAGCTCCTTCATTGAGCTTGCCGCACTCAGGCTTGCCAAACTCGAGCTTTCTCTCAGCCTCGCCACACTCAGCCTCTCCACACTCGAGCTCTCTCTCAGCCTCTCCACACTCAGACTAACCACACTCGAGCTCTCTCTCAGCCTCGCCCCACTCTCTCTCAGATTCACCACACTCGAGCTCTCTCTCAGACTCGCCACACTCGATATCTCTCACTCTAACATATACACACAGCTCCTTCATTGATCAGAAATTCCCTCATTGTGTTTTCCTTTGAATTTTTGATTGAAATGTCCTTCGTTTCAGCTCATTTGGAGTTTCCGTGTCCAAGCCGTGCATGCCATGTCCATGTGGTATCAGCTTATTGCGTAAGAAGACACTTAGAGTAGTTTACCTCCATTGGCGTCTTGTATAAACGATTTGGTGACAGTGATACTTGTACTAATAGCCTTCCTCGGGGGTCTCTTAATACTAACAGGGATCCTTTCATATTCACCTCACAACCCTTCTCAGTTGGTTGTCCAAGGCCGATTATATTATGCTTTAGATTAGGGATGTATTAAATGTCTTTAAGTGCTCTTCTCTCTCTGGTTTTTCCTATGAATGTGATTGAATCTTTGCCTACGATCTCGACGTTTGATCCATCACCGAACTTGACTTTACCTTTAATTTTTTCATCAAGAGTTGAGAAAAATTATTTGTTCCCTGTCATATGGTTACTAGCGCCATTGTCTAGGTACCATATGCTCGTATTTCCACCGATGGCATCAAACACTTTAGGGAATACCTTTTCCTCATTGAGGAATACTACCTCATGCATATATAATGCATCGGCTTCATGTGTTTGTGTTAGGTTAGCTTCTTGGTTTTGCATAGGTGATACACCAAAAATGAATTAGTGCTATTGTCAAGTTAACAGTGGCTGTTGTAATACTTTAGATTCAATCCAGAAGACCAGTTTACACTTTATCTTTGTAGGATCAATATCAAGCTAAGACAATATGAAGTTTTGAAAATAAATAAAGTAACAAGCAAGTGACACAATTTGATTGGTTTTCGGATGATTAAGAATGCTAGCCTAGGGTGGTTCAGTCGGGTGTCAAACAAATGTAAGTCAAACAATTATTCAAGTTTTATTAAGGACTGGTTTAGAACTCGGAGCAAGTAACTCGAAACATCCTACTTTCGAAGTGCTGCTCCCTACGGCGATCAGCCTCATATCCTAAACTTTCGCAGTGCTGCTCCCTACGGTGATCAGCCTCAGATCCTAAACTTTCGCTTGGTTTGAGATCGATGACAAGAAGTATAGAACATGTCCGATATATTCACGAAACACCCTAATATCTACTTTTGCTGATTAGGGATGCAATGCTCATTCAAGCTATGTCTAGCAACCTAAAACAATTTTGATGAATAGATTAAACCTAGAATCAGGCACCAAGTGGTTAACTTGATGCAGGCCTTAAGAGCAACAGTGAATGAAGACAATTGATTTAAGACTAATCTATGTTTAGTTCACGGATCTAACACCCTAGACTAAGTAAGTTGACTACTCAGCCATAGCCACAAAGAACATAGAAACAATAGATGAATAATAATGCATACAAATAAAAGAAAAAGAAGAGGGTTCAAGTGTTCTTCTCTAAGGCGAGAGAGATGGCCTTCTCCCTTTACAAACTCACAAATCTAAAAATTAAAATCTCTATGGTCTGTTTTTTCTCTCAAAAATAGCTTAGCAAAATAATAGAAAAGGGAAGAAGAAGATATATACAGGTTCCTGGCGGCTGGGAGAGAGAAGAGGGAGAATTAGGGTAAATCTCAGAATATTAGGTAGTTTTCTTAAAAATCTCTGCCGCATGAGCATGCACTTGATTGCTCCGCTCGATCGGAAGCACTCGTCTACTTGCTCCCTTGTCTCTGGTGCGCAAGAAAAAGCCCAAATTGCATCCACTTCTCCATGTACTTCTCCAGGAGCCTCCTAACCTACTCCAGACCTGAAATGACTCGACAGAACTAGATAGACTTGATAAAGACTTGAAAACAATTTAGAAAGCATATGGACAATATGTCAAAAACACCATATATCAATAGGTCATGTAGGACAGACTGTTGCAAAGTGCCCCATTTTGTCACATCTCCAGACTGAATTTTAGAATGATCATGCTTGGTCTTCTCGGAAGCTTCTCCTCCTTTATTGTGACCACCAAATTTTCCCCGACCTCTACCTCTGCTACCATAACCTCTGCCTCTTCCTCGATAGTTGTTGTATCCTCCTCGGTTCTGTTTGTCGTTCCTTGCAAACATGAGCTTAGTTTGATCTTCCTCGTTGGTTTCGTCTTTGATGCGCTCTTCGAAATCTTTTAATCTCCCAACAATTTCTTTAAAACCAGTTTCATTCAAATCTAGAACTTATTCTAGTGAAGCTATGATATGAATGAACTTATTTCCTAGAATGCCTTTTAGAAAAAATTTCACCAATTTCGGTTCTTCTATAACTTCTCCCAATGCAGCTGACCTTGACGCAAAGCCAAATAGCTTCCCCGTGTAGTAATCTACTGTGTTAGTGTCGTTCATCTTCAACCTTTCGAACTCAGACATCAAAGTTTGTAACTTTGCTTCTCTCACACAATCTGCGCCAAGGTTACGTGATTTGACAACTTCCCAAATCTTTTTTGATGTATCGTGTTCTCCGACCTGAAGAATCAACACTTCTGGAATTGATTAAAAGATAAGAGCAGTTGCAATATTGTTCTTCTTTGAATCATTATTCACTCGTTCGATAGTGTCCCAAACTTCGTATACACGAAGCATCACTTTCATTCTCATTGACCACACAATATAATTGGTTGATGATAGCATAGGACATAGTATGTCCTTCATCTCAATAAAATTGGAATTTTCTTGTTTATCTTTCGTAAATAAGAAAAGCAATTAATATCGAACTGACTTGCTTGATTTCTTTTTAGTATTTACTATTTATCTTGTATTTGCAAATATTGAAACTCTACAGCCTGGTACGCGACTTAACTATGAATACTTAATAACTTAAACTAAGTACAGGACAACTTACAAGTATTTAACTTATATTGGGTACACCTTGGTGGGGGCTTCTGTTGTGTGCCCATTATTCCACCGAGAAAATACAGGTGTTGCGAGCTCTTTTATTAGCTTTCTCCATCAATTTATCAATTAACCCAAAAGATTCAATAATTTTCAATTCGGGAAGGACAAAAAGAAAATCGCAGCGAGGATTGACAAGAATAATAGTAGCAAAAGATCAAACAAAAATCATGAGGAATGGTCATTTTGGGGCAAAAGAGTCATCATTTTCTCCTCTTTTCTTATTTTCCTTTTCTCAAAAGAAGGAATGTGTTTCTGAAGATGATCATTGTTTTATTTGGATCTGAAACAAGCTCTCTTTGCTGCTCGAACGATATCCTCTACCTGAGGAAGAGCCAATCTCTCTAAGTTAGCTGCGTAAGGCATTGGAACATCAGCTCCTGCTATCCTCTCCACCGGTGCATCCAAGTATGAAAAGCTCTCCTCTACTACCGACGCACTGATCCACCCATAACACAAACATTAATCAATGATCCTGACAATAGTGATATAGTAATCCACAAAATAGTTTAGTTTCTAACCAGATTTCTGCACAGACTCCATGCTGAGGGAAACCTTCTTCAACTGTTACCAATCTACTTGTTTTTCTCACTGACGCATTGATCGTTGCTCTGTCTAGCGGACGGATTGACCGCAGATTTATTACCTAACCATTCAATTAAAAACAAAAGGTTTTAGAGGCTTACGTATCAGTAGTTTTAAGCAGAACCACAAGACACGAGACTCTTCATACCTCAGCACTTATTCCCTCCTCTGCGAGCTTCTCAGCTGCCTAGAATAATTAATTCAGAGACAGAACAATGATAAGCACCGATTTTGTTTTTTAAAGAAAGCATCTAAGAGGGTATATATATGACCTAGAGGCAAGAAACTAGCAATTTTTTTCTCAGTTATGTTCACTGAAAGTGTTCCCGAATGCGGAAAATGACAAACCTTGAGGGCAAAACCAACCATCTTCGAGAAAGTTGTTATTGTTACATCTTTTCCTTCTCGTTCAATCTGTCACAGCCCAATACAACATTAAAGCATCTAACATACTAGATATAAAGACAAAAAAGAAGAAGAGGAAGGTAATGTAGAGTGAAAGTACCTTGGCTTTTCCTATGGGAAGACAGAAACTTGAATCAAGTGCTTCTTCTGAAATTGGAAATGATTCACCATATCTGCATGATGAGTTTAGCATATGGGTGAATGATATATGACTGAAGGCTTTACCTTAGTGAACTACATGAACAAATCTCAAATTAGGTATACTACTTACAGTAACTCGTTTTCAAGGAAGACAACAGGGTCAGGGTCTCTAATGGCAGCTTTAAGAAGACCACGAGCATCTTCAGCTGAATATGGAGCGAGAACTTTTAAACCAGGAACTGAGGCGTACCATGCTGCATAACACTGCAAAATGTAGAGTAGAACACCTCCATTTATCATCCAGAAATACAGATACAATGTAAGCAGAAGTTGTAAGCAATATTATTCCTGGATCCTTGTACAGACCCCATGTTATTTAAACAATGCACATGTTTGTCATACGGTAAAAAAATTTGCACATCCTGTCCTAAGAACCTGGTTCTTAATCAATCATTCAAATGCCTAATTCATTTAGGGAAAATTTGATCAAAGTTAAAGCCCTAGCCAGTTCCTTGAACCTATTTGATTATCATATTAACAGAAGCTAAAGGTAATGTTTGAAAGAATGAAAAGCAGCGATTTTAACTTGTGTTGTACAGAATTTTCGTTAGCATTAACCTGAGAATGCTGAGCACCAACACCAGCAGCAGCACCATTGGGTCCTCTAAAGACGATGGGTACATTTATCTGTCCAGCAGACATGTAATTTGACTTTGCAGCAGAATTTATGATATGATCAATTGCCTGAAACAAATTGCAATAGAGATGTTAGGATACATATAGAGATAAAAAAGAATGTCTGTGCACTTCAGTGTCAATGATGCCTGGAAAAATATTTGCACCACAGTGCATGATAACATAACGCAACAATGAAAAGAGGTAAGATGTAAGAAAAAAAAACGCTAACCTGCATTGAAAAGTTAAACGTCATAAATTCTACAACAGGCTTTAAACCAGCATAGGCGGCTCCAACTCCAATTCCAGTAAATCCAGCCTAAAACATGATAAAAAGATGGCTGTCAGAAATGTTCAGAGTCTAGTAACATGGACATAAGGATTTGTGACTGCAGTGGAAGAAAATAATATAAGAAATCCAAACCTCGGTAATAGGGGTATCATAAACTCTCTCAGGACCATATTTCTCCAAAAGGCCTTTAGTGATCTGTGAGACCATGATAAACCTCCAGTATAAGATAATGGCCAAACTAGAAATTTCCGTAATGTTTTATCTTGTGATTCTAACCTTGTAGGCACCTTGATATTGTCCAACCTACAAAAAAAGAAAAGAAATACAACATGAAACATCAATATCCGACTATAAAAGCCATATTATATCAACAACGTCAGCTGCAACTAACCTCTTCACCCATGACAAATACTTTAGGATCTGCAGACATTTCCTCATCGATTGCAGAATTCAGGGCATCTCTGACTGTCATCTAAACAAGGATTTGCACAGGAAAATGTAAGTGATCTTACAGTATTTTGGAAAACTGCATGTACAAGGAATAATATCTTCGTTTTATATTGTCAGATCCTATTATAACTAAGACTGTGGGCTCACAACATATGTTGGGAACTCTGTAAATGTTACTGTGAGCCCTCACAACATTCTGTCTATTTGAAAACCAAAGGCAGCTAAAATCGATAAAGACACAAACAATATACCTCTTTTGAACCAGCTGCGTAGCTCCTTGCGGAAACTAACGCGGATCGCATCCTTCTGAGAGACTGTTCAAAACCCATTTTCGAAAATCAGAATCCCAGAGACTCGACCAAAACCCTCAAATCGTATCAGCAATGAACAGATACAAAGCAAAGGAGTAAAAGCTCTTACCGAAGCAGAGATGCCTCCATCGACGGCTCTTCGCCCCAAGATTCCCCACATTTTCTCGCTAACTGGAAAACAAGTAGCACTCTTCTCACATCAAAAACCACGCAGATCTAACAGATAAATCATAATCCGGGAAAGAGAAATCGAAGGACGAAGTCGAGAATCAGAGTAGATCGATACCGCATACGGAATTGATTACCTTAGCTTTAAACGATCTACAGCGCCGGCGAAAAGCGATCGGAGACGGCGGATTCGAAAGAAAGAAGAAGAAGAAGAAGAAGACAACTCAAAGCTTGCTTTCTTTCTTCTTTTTTTGTAACAACACAGCAGCACAAGAGAGATTTCAATTAGAGTAGGTCTCTTCTTCATCAAATCACAGGAGCCGTGCGATTAGTAGGTCTCTTCTCACCAAATCACAGGAGCCGTACGATTGGTGTACTATCAATCATGATCATATGGTTGACATTCTCGGATTATACTTTTTTTCCTTTTTCTTTCTCAACTATATTATTCCATGGTTGATGTTTTATAAAGGTGATATGACCCAAAAGGTATATTATATTTTGGAGAATACAAATATGAACATATACACTCTTAATTATCTCTTTAATTTCCTTTTAAAGTGAAATTTAAATTGTGTTGGCTTTTTCTTTTTTACATAAAAAGTATATCTATTTATACTATTATTTGTGAATTAATTTTTCGTGTTCGAGTTCTCATATTAAAATTTAGACTAGCTAATATATATATATATTACCTTTAATAAAATTTTATATATAATTTCTTGTAAAATTAAAAATGAATTAATATTAATAATGTGAGTGATTTACATTTAAAGACAGTTTCTGAGTTTTATTATACTCAAAGATATTTTTAGCTACTAAGGTAGTTTATTTTAACTAGAGTGAATTAAAATGAAACTGGAAGTGAATTTTTGAACTAGTAGGATTCATTATTTTCTCTTTCTTATTTTCTTCTTCAATGAGTTTCATTTTTTATTTTTTTTCTAGCCAAAATTTTCTACAGAAATTTTATTCTCTCAATCTTTCAAAAATATTTCAGATCCATTACAGTCTACTCAATCAAAACCCTAAATTCATCACAATTTTTTTGCTCGTCTCTTCTACCATATTCTTCCATTTCAATAGAGCTTTGTTATAAATCTCAGTCATTGCAACTTCCGTACCATGAATTCCGTACCATGAATTCCTTTGAATTTTCAACCAAAGCTCTTATCTTTATGGACCAACAGAACTAGCGTCGCTCAGATTCTTTCACATTTTCTGATGTCATGACATCACATCTCTTCGTCGCGTCTCCGTCAGAACAAGCTCGAGAGCATCAATGGCTATTTTTATTTTTTTGCTCGTTTAGTCCTTTAGGAATAAAATAATTGCGTTTTGACCCTAAATTTTTTAATTATGCAAATGTGTACTCGAACAAACCCCCTAACTTCTTGATTGTTCGTTTTGTTTCTTTTTATTTTTGCTTCATGCTTTCAAAAAAAAATTGTATTTTGTATTTTTTTATGTACATCATTCATGTACACAAGTACACAATGTCAATGTACATATGTACATTTGAAAGAGATAATTTTGTCTTTGTAAATGTAAAGATGAAGAAGTGTTTTTACGTAAATGGAAGTAGTTCCATTTTTTGAGTGAAGCTTAGTCTAGATCTTGATATCATAGGCATTGATATTATATTTCTTACATTGTCTATGTAACATGTGTGTACATGTGTACAATCGTTGATGTGTACATATATATAATATAATATATTATTTATGTACATATATGTTTGAAACATGTGTCACTGCACATTAAAACATTGTTATACATACATTTTTAAATAAGTACAAATTCATAACCCCAAACATTTTACTCAAATTGAACAACATGTATATAGTTTTGTTACAAAAACTCTAACCTTCATGAGTATACCAATCTAAAAAAGAACATAAACCAAAATGAAGAACATTAAGTTGAGAAACATAACACATAATTCAATTTAATTTGCATTATATGAGTCCAAAAGATCCAGACGATAAAAAGATGAGATTGACAGCCTTGATATTATATTTACCATAACGTATTACTCAACTTGCTTGCACCATTATCAACATCATCGCCATTGTCATCTTCATCTTCATTGTGCATATGTATAATAAAGTATAATAGCGTACATATGTACAATAAATGTGTGAGATGTACATGTGTACGATAAATATGATAGAGTACATATGTACAACAAACAAAAATTAAAAATATATCAGAGTGGCTCATCAAGATATGACGGCATATCTTGTACACGTATACACTCTGATATTGTTGTCCATGTGAAACTATGTAAGGTGGATGTATTTGAAAAAGATTACAAATGTGGTTGTATAAGTGTACAAAATATTTTGAAATGCATTACATCATAAAATATTATGAGAACTTCAATAATGAACATATTTACATGTACACATAATATTGACATTTACATTTTACCATGGTGCAATATTCACTAAGAGATTTATGAATTTGTACATTATATCTTGTACACAAATTTTTCATTATCCCCGTATACAATGATTCACATTCACAAGTCAAACCGTATAGATCTAGCTTTCGATGCATACATCAGTGAGGATGTGAAATATTTTTCCGTAAACCTTGTCACATCGATTTTTCAATATGAAAACATGCTTCTATGTAAAAAGATTATTGTTTCGTGTACAATTGGGTTGTGTACACAATGTGACGAGTACACGTGTACATCAAAAGTGAATTAAAAAAGCAATTGTTTGTGATAAGTGACTAATTCATCAGAATTTATGGTGAATCGGTACACATATAGAAGTTGATGAATATATCAAAAAATAATAAAAATAGATCAAGTCAGACAGAAGATGACATATATGAGAATATGTGTACACATGATTTTGTATTAGTTCGTTCAGTTCATTTTGAGATTTTTAAAATGTCTCATGTGCATATATGTGTTTAATTTCATTAACAATAATTATATAAAATAATTGATTAAGTTGGGATTAAATCAAAGAAAAATTGTTTATTTTGAATGTTTGGGGTGAAATAAAAGAAATAAAAAATCAAGGATCATTTGTGCAATTATAAAGATGGAATGGAATGATCAATCAAGAAGTTAGGGGTTTAATTTAAGTAAAAGTATGCATAATAAAAAATAGATTTAACAAGAAATTATAAAAAAAATGGTAAGGACCAAAAGTGCAAAAAGGCAAAAGTGGCCATTGATGTCTCGAGCTTTTTGCGACGGCTATAGGTGAGATAACGATGTTGAGAATAATGAGTTCGAATGACGAGAATATATTTCTGGTAATCCAAAGAAAACAGTCGCCAACGTCTCTATAAATTGCGTTGATGTTGCCATCGAATACACCATCACTACATCATCAACAGCCATGTAATTAGACATATCTCAAAAGATAGCTTTAAAAAAAAAAAAATTAAAAAAAAAATCTTCTGAAAAAATAAATATAGAAGAATCACATTTCATTAACAAAAATTATAAAAATCTATAAAAGGAGAGTTGGAGAAGAAAGTCATAAGGTCCCACTTTATTTTAGTTAGCGTAGTAAGTATTAGGTGTCAGTGTTATTTAGTTAGTTTATGAGTGAAAGTGGACTTTAGTTAAAAAAAGTGTGTGAG
The DNA here is from genome assembly GCA_012274485.2 of Sinapis alba. Taxonomy (NCBI): domain Eukaryota; kingdom Viridiplantae; phylum Streptophyta; class Magnoliopsida; order Brassicales; family Brassicaceae; genus Sinapis; species Sinapis alba. Next base: position 38,191 of record MU106100.1, read on the forward strand.
TAGTGATAACTGTCTTATGTTGTTAATAAAATTCATAAACTGACTCTCAGTGTAATTCTTTCTAATAATGTTAGGTTTATCTGTAATATTAGACAATTGATTATAATTTAATATAATCAATTGTCAAAAACATATTATAAAAAATTCTTATAATTCTTATATATATTGTGTTATTATCTAAAACAATATTTTTATTATAATTTTTTAAAAATTAAATACAGTCAAACAAAAATATTTGTATAAAAATTTGTTCTAAATTATTTTTAGTATCTGAGTATTTTTAAAACTAAGACATAATAATAAGCATATATATTTTATTTTTTTTAGTCAGCCAAATTTTTTTGTCATAGATAAATAATTAGTTTTTTAATTTAAAACTTTTAAGAACATACGTAATAACTTATCTTGCTACTTTTTTGAATTAATAAAATATAAATTAATATTTGCGAAGTGATTTTTTGCGTTTGATCCCTCACGTTAAAATTTAGATTAATATTAATAATATTAGATTTATCTTGGTTAATATCTATACTACCCTTAATAAAATTTTATATATAATTTATGATATAATTAAAAACAAATTAATATTAATAATATTAGATTTATCTGTAATATTAGATAATTGATTATAATGTAATATAATCAATTGTCAAAACTTTTTATAAAAAAGTCAGATAATTCTTATATATTGTGTTAGTATCTAAAAATAATATTTTCTATTATAAATTTTTTAAAATTAAATACAGTCAAACAAAAATATTTGTATAAAGATATGTTCTAAAAATATTTTTAATATGTGAGTACTTTTAAAATTAAAACACAATAATAAGCATATATATTTTGATGTTTTTTTGGTCAGCCAAAAAAACTTTGTCATAGATAAATAATTAGATTTTTAATTTAAAACTTTTAAGAACATAAGTAATAACATATCTTGCTACTTTTTGAATTAATAAAATATAAATTAATAAGTATTCATAAAAAAAAATTGTGTATGCATGTGCGGACAGAACACCTAGTTATGTTGTACATTTAGTCATTAAGTAAAAGAAAATATTGATAAGAGAATAAATAAATAATGAATATGGTTCTTTAACGGGATGGATGGTATTTGCAAGTATCAGAAGACCATAAAACTGAGTCAAATACCCAAAACAAACTGCATGTTTTTATATAATAAGATTTTAAACTTGGTTAAAGTTTATAATCTCTTCGTATAGAAAATTACAATATGTAAATTAACTTTTACTTTTGTAAATTTTTGATATGATCATGGTCGACTCTGTGACTAACTAGAACAATTTGAGCTGGCCAATGAAGGAACTTGATGAGGAAGAAGATGAACCGGAGCTCAAAGGAAACATTGTTGTGTGAGTCATATCCGCAGACTATGAGTTTGGATATTATAGGTTTTTTGCAGCCATTGTGCAACTATACAACCCATCAGCCTTGGAGCTCTCACGTTAAAAGTTAAAGCGACTAAAGTTTTTAATATCCTTAATGAATAATAAAATTTATTCATATATAGTTAACCATTATTAAAACTGAATTTATAATTATCAAAATCTAAAAATAGTTTATATTTTTTATCCAAACAATTATTTCATATAATATTTTTTGAAAAAAAAAAAGATAAATACATATATGTATTATCATTAATTTGATAATTATCATTATCTAAAAATAATTTTTATTATGTTATAAAGTCTTTATTAATCTTAATGAATCACTAGATTTGCTAATATATAATTAACTATAAATTAAAAATAAATTTCCTTGATTTGCTAATTGTATTATAACAAAATAGTTTAAATTGTATTATCCAAAAAATTATTTTACATCATAAAATCTTTCTTTTAATCCCTACATATATTTTATATATTATTTTATGTATACACGAGTGTTTTCAAGTTTAATTTACGCTTTAAAATATAATTTTATTATAATATAAAACTTTCCAATATAAAAAATAATATTTTATTTATTACTAATTTTTTTAAATGCATAAATATTTCAAATTAATTTTACGTAGTAATAGTATTTATATCATATTATGATAAAAATTGTATATATAAAAAGCATTATTGTTAAATATTTCAAACGTACGAATAATAATTTATTTTAATATTATTTGAATTGATGATGTATCTATTTATAATTTTTTAAAAAATATTCAGTCCGCATGTGCATGAAAACCCCTAGTTAATCTATTTTGTGAGCGGGTGACTATTGTGGCAATAGATGCTCTAGAAAGCCAAAATTTAGTTCACAGTCATGTATATTAACTAATCAAGCTTTCCTTTCTTTATCAAACCTACAACAAAAAAAAATCAAGATAATTAAAAAATGGTTGTAGAGAGCTTTATTTTCAGAGCAAAAATTTAGTGCTTTACATATACAACAGAAGAAACTATATCAAATAAATCTACAAGTTAAATTCTACAGCCAAAAATATAAAGCTACATCCCATACCAATCATCCCCTTAAACTTGAAGTGGTTTAGCAATCCAGACCATAACAGAATAACCAACAAAAATGAAACATCTATGAAAAGTTCGTGTAGTCTTGACCAAAGCATATGTTGTCCAAATCTGCGTTCTTGGTATGTGTGTGATCTTGAAATCATGAAGCCTTTCTTGTAGCATCGTTATCTCCGCCAATTCTGTTGAGAAACTTGATCATTCTGTCAGATTTTGAATCATTGAAATGTTATCCTTGCAGTCTGTCTTAAAATGCTGACATGTCGAGAATTAAAGCATATTCTCAATTTATCGAATAAGTGCTTCCAGTTCTGAATGCAAAGGTGACAAGCGCCTATATATGTTTCTTAACCCTAGGAGTTTTTCATTTCCATACTCATCTACACAATCTCATCCATATCCATTGTACTCAAAATTCGAAGTACATTATACATCTTCCAAACAAATACAATTCAAGCATAAGGCTTGTGTATTCCGTATCTGGTTTAGCGGGTGTTCATCTTCTAACTTCTTTGAGTACATATCAAACAATGCATGACATTCACTTTGAGCATTCTTATTAGCTCTATCATATCTCTTGTGATTCTTCTAAACAGTTTATTATTACGAGCTTTCCAAAGATACTAGATTGTCCATGGATACATATATCTATCCGATTCTGGATTTTCTATTTCATTCTTTCTCCAAATCAAGTAATCCAAATTGGAATACACACTTGATGCTGGAAATATACATGGGCATGATGGTGTCGAAGCGAGAACCCAAATTTGTAAGGCTGGTGGGCATTCAAAAATCGCATGATTAACTAATTCTTCAGGCTCTCCACATCTAGGATAATGATTATCACATCACATATGGTGACGTGTTAAGTTCCTAGTGACAGCTAAGTATCCATAAGCCATCTGCCATATTAGATGATGCATTTTTGTGGAGCATTTATTTTCCAAGCAAAGGATTGAAGCTTTGTGATACTTGGCCCTCATAACATTACTTCAGGTTCATGACGCAGAATATTCATTGCAACCCAATATTCTGATTTAACTGTATACATCCTATTTTTTGTATATCTCCAGCTATATTTGTCATCTTTATTGGATTAGCTTATGGTCAAACTCAGAATAAGCGCTATATCATCTTGACCAACCAAATTTTCTAGCATCTCTATGTTCCACACTTTTGGTGTATTATGAATTAAGTCACTCACTGTCATACATGGATGAACAATAGGCGCGGAAGATCGAGCTGGTCTAGCAGGGGCCGTAGAGATCCAAGGATCTTATCATACTCGTATCTGAAAACCCGAGTGTGCCTTTTGTCTGATCCTCAAGGTCAATAAAGGTCTAGTTGACATCAAACTCGTCCAAATATAAGAAGGACTTTTAGTTGCTGGTGCACGCAAAGGCGAGCATAGTCGATGATACCGTCCACGTAAAACTCTCACAAGAAGAGAATCTGAAAATTGTATCACTCTCAATAATTGTTTTGCCAGTAATGTTAGATTAAATTCATGAATTAATCTGAATTCAATTCCTCCTTCTTCTTTTGGACAACAAAATACAATTCCTCCTTCTTCTTTTGAACAACAGAGTTTTTCCCATTTTGCCTAGTGCATTCCACGTTTGGGCAGCTTCAACCAGAATCGTGCAATGAAACTTGCTAAGTTTTCACAAAATCACCAACGGAAGAAGAAAGCTAGACAAAACACATGTTGGTAGAGCTAAATCTATAAGTTCTATAATAATCTCATTCCCATCTTTTGTTATCCATCGAGCGGACCATCCATTGATTCGATGATCAAGTATGTCTTTTAGAAACGCAAATAACCTGCATTTTGAACCACTTATATCCTCTAGAATTCCCTAATACGTCTCCATTCATCCTTCCTTATCAATACCCATAGTGGATTTGAATTCTTGTTTTACATTTCTCGGAACCCTTTTTCCAAAAAGAAGTGATGACTTCTCAGAGTTAATACATTAACATGATGCTTTCCCAAATACCTTTACATCTTTCATAACCTCATCACATTCACGGAACTCCGCCTTACGAAAAAAGTCTATCATCAGCAAATAGAAATGAGAAGCCAGAGGGCTAGCGCGTCAGACGCACATCCCAGTTATCTATCTCTGAGTCTCTGTGTGATTAAGAAGGCTAACAAGCGTTTTCGTGCATAAGATAAAAATAAAAAGAGACAAAAGATCTCCTTGATGTAAACCTTTCTTTGGGACAATGTCTCCTCTAGGTTGGCCATTCATGACAACATTGTACTTAACAGAAGAAATATGGGAAAATGACATATTTTGACCCTAACAATTTCAGTCGTGCCAAATACGATTTAACTAACTATTCAATGCTAAATCCGATCTAAATTTGATTAAAATTCAAATTTTCTACCCAAACTTACTTCAATAACTTAAAATACTACTTTGACTAACAAAATGTTAGTTAACAGTTAGAATGAGCAAACCGACGTCGTTTCATGTATACGATAAAAAAATAAAAATGATTCAACGTTATTTCATGTATAGAATACAATTGTAAAATGATGGTTAGGGGTAGGATTTGAACCCGATCTTAGACACCTATTAGACAAAAAAAACTCAAACCACTAGCACAAATAGTTTTTATGTACTAATAATATAACATTTCTATATCCATCTATTTCTTTTCCCGGACCTTTTGCTTATGTAGAACCACTGCAGTCATCGTCGGTAGATTTTGTACTCCTCTTTTGCTCCTTCTTTTATTGATTCATCTGGAATCGTTCTCCCAGCCATGGATTAGTAAGAAGATTTGTTGAGCTGAGATGTTTCGACAAAATCATTGAGCTCTGAAGCCGTCAATGATATCTAATCTGGCGAAAAACAAGTTACAACAACAGATCCTCGTTGGCCTTACCTCAATCAATGGTCACATTTCCGTAATGTCTAATTTTCTATCAATTAATCTGGTTAATAGTGTTGAAGATCTTTGTCGTAAGAGTTGTTAAGGAGTTTTCACATTAAGCTTTTATGGAGTAATCTTCTCTATTATCTTTCTATCGAAAAGTAAAAGTTTAAATGTCCTCTTTCTAATTATAATTTTATTTACATTTATATTTAATTTGAAACAGTAAGTTAATTACTTATTTACCCTTTTTAATTTACCCTAATATACATAGAAAAAAAGATGGAGTTGCCGATCCATTATTTTTCCTTTCACCATTTTTTCTCTCTGCGAACTCTCTATGCGAGCTGTTCTTTAATTTTTTTTTCTTATCTTCTTTTTTTTTTTCTTTCTGTATGGCATCTTAAAAACGAAACATTTTAGAAACAGAGGGTTCTAGATCTATTATTTTGGATTTGAATCTCAAATTTTGGGTTTATGTTAGATATGGGTTCTTCATTCGAATCTCAAATTCTAGGGTTTTATTAGATTTGGGTTCTTCATTCGAATCTTATAACGATGACCTGAGGAGAAACCATGACAGTCCGTCTAAGATAACATACATCAAAAGAGCAGTAGCCGCTGAAGGTGATGAGAAAACAGCAGCAATGGAAAATTGTAGGGGGTTTTATTAGGGTTCATCATGTTCTTCATTTGTTCAATGATTATGTAATTTTTGGTGTATTTTTCTTTGATTTTATCTATAAATATGAATTCAATATAACTCGGTATAACTATCTCAGTAGAACTCGGTATAACTAACTCATGAATACTTGGTAGAACTAGGTATAACTAACTCAATAGTACTAAGTCAGTAATACTTAATAAAACTCGGTATAAGTAAGTATTACTACTTAGTAGTACTCAGTATAACTAATACAACTCAGTACAACTAAATCTGTATAATTAGTATAATTCAATACAACTAAGAAAATAATACTCAATATAACTAGTTGAACCAGTATTATCAGTTGAATCAGTATAATGTAGTTGAATCAGTATAACAAATTGTACGTTGATAATTAAAATTTGAAAATTAAAAAAAAATCCAATTTTTTTGAAATTTTCTATTTTCTACTTTTTAAAAATATTAATTTAAAAATAAATAGCGGTAAAATTGGATTTTCATCTTTTCATTAATGGATTTTGTTTTGTCATATAAGCATTACAAGAAAGCATAGCTTATTTGACAAATTTTCTGACCATATAAGGTTGTCAAAATTATTTCCGACCACAGTTTAACCATTTTATGATAATTAAACAAAGTGGCCAAAAAAATGGTAAGGAACTACCAACGAATTGGACTGGTAATAAAAATGGTCAGTAATTTATGACCAAGTCTTGACTACGTTAATGTCGTCAGAAAAATGATCAGAAGAAGATCAGAAAGTGGTCAAATATTTACATTTTTCCATTTTGTGTGATGGTCAAAGAATGGTCAAAAAAATTGTGTAGTAAGTGTGCTTAATAAAATCAAATATCTTTAACCTAGTTTACACTTTCTTTTAATGTATTTTTCTCATCTTCAGCAGCGCAAGTCTCTCTATCCACATTGATTCTCAGATGATGACTACTCGAGCGCAACATGTAAATGTTTCCTTTATATAATTGGTTGATTTGCAATGACTTACAGATTTAAGTATTATAAAGAATTTTTTTAAAGTAAATTTTCATTGAGTTAAGATTAATTTCTTACACGGGCAGAAATTAACACTCTAGCTTTCATGGTAAGTTAGTTTTCATAGTTATCAATTTTTTATTCTTTCTTATATGCTCCTCATCTTACAGGAAAACCATGTGATTAAAAGTTACCGTTTTAGATTGGAACAATGCCAGACCGAAAACAAGTACCTTCAGCTAGTTTCATGTCTAGGACCGAGAAGCACAATTACATATTACAAATAGAAGACAAGAGTAGTAGATGAGAAGATTGTTGTGACACATAAGGTTGTGAGTAGATTTTCAGAATTGCTTGTGTATATGAAGATATTATTATTCTTCCGTTTTGTAGCTTTATTTGTTGCTTTAAACTTTATGTAAGTACTATGTTAAAACTATTTCAATGTTAAATAATTTAGGTTTCAACTCTAAACTATATTTGATTTGGTCATTTGTATTTTAAATACAATTTTACTGATTAATAAATTTAACTAAAATAATTAGATAAATTTATTAATAAGTGATTATAATTATCAAAAATTGGTCAGGAAATGGTCACGAACATGGTGACCACTTTTTGATAGCATTTGTGATGACTTTCCTGACCAATTATGTGGTCAAGAATTATTGACCACTTTCTAAGCAAAATTTATTTCTGGCGGAGTTTTTTTTACGGCTATAAATGGTTAGAAATTGGACAAAATAGTGTATATGTGACCATTTTTTGTCTGATATAGTGGTCAAAATTTGGATTATTTCTTGTAGTGAAGGATATATGAGATGATGTTTCGCTTTTATGTCTGGAGGAAGAAGATGATTCACTTTGTTGTTGTGTGTATATATTATAAAAAATTTATATAACTCGTTATAAGTATAAATATGCAAGTGATTATTGTCCGTGTTCATTTGATTGTTGATACTCTGGCTCGATTCCCTCTCAAACTTCACAAATTTTTTAAATCATAAACATGAAACGGTGTCGTTTTGCTCATTCTAATGAGTCAAGGTAGTATTTTGAGTTATTGAAATAAGTTCAGGTAGAAAATTTGAATTTCAATCAAATTTAGGTTGTATTTGGCACTCAATAATTGTTTAGGTCATATTTGGCACGACCAAAATTGTTAGGGTCAAAATAGACCATTTTTCCGAAGAAACACAGCGCATGATCCACGTGATCCAAGTTGCTGAAAATCCCATTTTTCCCATAACTGTGTGTATAAAAATCTATTCAATACGATCATATGCTTTGCTCATATCAACTTTGATGGTCATTCGCTTGTGTCTTCCACCCGTTTTTTTTTTCTTAAAGCATGGGACATCTCATGAGAAATCATCATAATATTTGTGATATGTCGACCCACAACAAAGGCTGATTGAGTTTCCAAAATGCGCTCATGCAAAGCTTTATTCAGTATATGGCATAAGAATTTAGAGACTGTTTTATAACTCACGTTGCACAAACTAATTGTTCCAAACTGGACCATGTCAATAGGTTAATCGAATTTGTGGGGTTATATTTGAATAGATAATTACAAACAAATTACATATTTGGCCAATATTCATCGACATGAGTTTGTATCAATTCAGCAATTGTAACTAGCCTTGAGGTTGAACAATTACCATTGATGTTCAAACACTAGCATTGATAGTGTGTGAAATGATTGTTAAATTAACTGATAGGTTTAGATATATTAGGAATAACATTACTCATCATTACAACAGTTCAATATATTACAAACAAACAGCGAGAGGGATTAAACATATGATTAGAGCGAAAATGAAATATATGATTAGAGCGTGATTAAAACGTGACTAAAACTATGATACGTCCATTGTCTGTTTTATCCTTACATGTACTCTTTGTAATATCATGGTGGTCAACCATGTCATCATCGTCATCACGAGCTTGTTTAGCAGACTGTTCTTCTAGAGTATCAGCCAAGTCCATCTCAAGAGAAACACGGTGAAGAACCATCATCTCATATTCACTAAAAATCTCGTCGGGTATTGCTCGACTACACTTCATCCTCCTTTCTAAAACAAGACCTGTAATGATGTGACTGTTAGACAGAATCAGTGAAAATCGAATATACCATTCAAACATATCAGGAGTAAATGCTTACTTTCATAATCAGAACCCGAACCTCTATCTCCACTCCCATCAACGATGAACATTTTGTTCCCAACCACAAAGTTGTCACGCCTGTTGAAATGATATCTAACAACAGAATGTGCTCCTACGGTCACAACCATGATCAGCTCTGTGAACCACTCTCCAACACTTAGCATTGTGGTGATATTAGAGGCAATTGACACAGCTATCGGCAGCGTCCTTCAAGACATTGGGCCTAAGATCCAACTGGGAAACTGGTAAGAGAGAACAACCAGAATCCCTTCATCCAATACATAATACATCCTCACTATGGTCAGCAAGGACTCAATTGTTTTGTTAGAGTTGATCATTGCGCCGAACCCAAAATATGTACGGTTGGGGACAAAACTCCATTCCTCCCTTTCGTTCTTATTTCACTCACCGTTCTATAATCTGACGAGCATCTACATCTGAAAACATCAGAAAACCTAATAAGATTCGATTTTTACAGTTTCGATTTATTATCAGACGTACCAACAATAACTATGTGAATTAACTTTTTTTAAAAATCATTAAACTTTAGGAGATACAAAATGATGTCAGAAAATATATTTAATGTTGAACTCTAATGATCCTAGTCTCTATATAATAGTTACATAAATGGATAAAAATATAAGGTTTAAAGGAAAGTTTGGATTTTACCTCAAAGTCTTCTTTAAACGGAAATGTTGTAGATTTGTCTCTTAAAACGAAGCTTAGAGCATCCTTATCGCTGTTGTTTAAGGGGGGCTCTTAATTTAATTCCAATTAAAAAAAATCAGAAATAGAAGAAATCAGAAGAGACAGCTCCTAATTAAGCCCGAGAAGCTACGTTTCTTCGGGGACTTGAAAGATATTGTGGATTCGCTTTCTGTCCCTCTCTCTCTCGAATCCTCTCTTCTCCGAAGGCGATTCATATCCATCTCCCTCGGTGGTCTCGTCGGCTCGGTGTCCGTCGGTGGCTTGCGTCGGCTTCCTCTCTCTCAGTGGTTCTCGTTGACGGCAACCTCTCTCTCTCTCGGTGGCTCTCGTCAAATCGAAAGGTAAGCGGCTGTTGTGGTCTTCGATTATGCATGTCTTAGATTTATGTATCTTCTTGTTCTGATCGGTTGTTTTTGTTTCTTCGGTTCAATTCGGGCTATTGGTGGCGACGGAGCTCTCCTCGACGGCGACGGAGCTCTCTCTCGGTGGTGACGAAGCTATCTCTCGGTGGTGACGAATCGAGCTCTCGGTGGTGACGAAGCGAGCTCTCGGTGGCGACGGAGCTCTCATGCCAAGTCCATCTCGGGTTGAAAGGTAAAGTTTATGTTTCATGTTCATCTTCTCTTTATAAATTTGATTTGTTTGATTCAGTAATTTCTGTCTTAAGATTGATGGATCAAAAATGATTTGTTTGAAAGTTGGATGTTATGTCTTTGATAAAATCGTTTTTGTTATGTCCTCACTGTCTTTGATAAAATCGTTTCTGTGTTTGATTTGTTTCAATCCTTCATATTGTTTGTTTCCTCTGTTTCTCAAATATATTAATCACTTGATTTGTTTCTGTGTGTTTCAAATATAAAGCAAAGCATGTTTCAAATATAAATCAATGTGCAAGTAATGAGAATGACGAGTTCTTTGAATTTGTTTCTCGATTCTGAATGTCTGCTTTCATGCTTTAAGGACATTTGTGGATCCACGGTTCAAGACTAAGGAACCTTACAGCAGGGGAGTACATTTGGTGGAGCAATACATGTAAATGTCTTCTCTTTTTGAATTCATTTGAAGTTTTGAATTCAATTAGGTAGTTGAGTTAGGTGGTTAATGTTTCGAAGTGAATCGAGTTAGGTAGTTGCTGTGATTATTGTGGTAGCTATATGTCTAGTCAAATTAGGTAGTTGAGTTAGGTAGTTAATGGTAATAGAATACTCTTCCCTTGTGGTTGTGTGAGTGATAAATGCGTTTTTCTTTCTCTCCTCTATTAAACCGAATCCTTTAACTCTTCCATCTAGCAAACTCGCCTTCTTCCATCTCTCTTTTCTATCACTTAAGAAATATTTAAATATGGATTCTAATCTATATCTGAATTTAAATTTTGTTGATCTTCTTCAAAGTCAACAAGATAGTGGCATAGGTTTAGAATCTTCCTTATTCCTTTATCTGGCATGCAAGCTACAAAAGGTTCAAACTTCCAGCACGACACTCCTGTGGAGCGTAAAGAATGGAGGTCCTGGTCGCCAACAGATGATGTAGTCCTCATAATCTCTTGGTTAAACACCAGTAAAGATGTTGTTGTTGGGAACGAGCAGAAGTCTAGGGCCTTCTGGAAGAGAATTGCAGACTACTTCGCTGTTAGTGCGAAGCTTGCAGGGTGTGAAGAAAGAGAGCCAGTACACTGCAAGCACCGGTGGCACAAGATCAATAATCTTGTCTGCAAGTTCTGTGGAGCATATGAAGCTGCAGCAAGAGAGAAAACAAGCGGCCAAAATGAGAATGATATTCTCAAACAAACTCACATAATCTTCTTCAACAACTATAAAAAAAAATCACCCTGGAACATGCGTGGAAGGAGCTTCGCCATGACCAGAAGTGGTGTAATCTATCTTCTGAGAGAACCTCTAAAAAGAGAAAATATGAGGATGGTGCACAATCCTCAACATCTCACGCAACTGGTGAAGCAGATGAGGGAACGGCTCGGCCCCCTGGTGTTAAGGCAGCCAAGAGCCGTGGTAAGAAGCCACTGGAGGAGAGGAAGGGGCTTTCTGAGTTTGAGCAGATGTGGTCCATTAAACAAGAGGATTTGAGTAGGAAAGAAAGGCTCTCCAAGTTGGGTCTACTTGACCGTCTACTAGCTAAAACAGAGCCACTCCCTGAGTATGAAGAATGTCTAAAGAAGAAGCTTATTAATGAGTTGTTCTCCACTTAGGCTAGAGAAGAAGCTCATATGTTTTAATTGTGTTTGTTTTAGGTCCGTTGAGTTGTTGTTTGTTGATGTTTCATATTCTTCTTTGTTGTATTTTTCATGTTCATGTACTTGTTATATTTCAGTGTTGAGAATGATGAGTTGTTTGTTGTTCTGTTCTTGTTCTGGTTATTGATTTCATGTTCTTCTTTCAGGTGAAAATGGAGTCTTGTGTCACGGAGCAAACAGACGAGACCGAGTGGAGCAAACAGAGGAAAAAGAGTTGCAGTTTTGTGTCATGGAGTCTTGTGTATGAGTCTGTTCTAAGTATTGTCACAAGTATTGTTTATGTATGTCACGAGTCTTGGTCTGAGTCTGTTCCAAGTTTGTATTTGCATATTCCAAGTTTTGTTTTTGTATGTCACAAGTCTTGTGTATGAGTATGTCACAAGTTTTGTATTTGTATGTCACGAGAAGCTTCATAGCAACACATCTTCTCTTTATAGATTAAGCTTGAAAACAACACACTCAAATATAACGTTTGCTCAGATCACAAATTTCTCTTAAATATACTCAAACAATTTTGCCTCTTTGGAGCACAAATATGGCATCTTCCTCTCAATCTCAACCCACTTATGAAGGATCAATAGATGATACATTTGATCAATATTTTGATCAATGTTTTGATCAAACCTTTGACAATTGTACCATTGATGACGTTCAAGAAGAAAGGAAAAAAAAAAGAAAAAACGAGCATATATCGAAAGAAATCGTGAAGAAGGCCATGTTTAGTTATGGAATGATTATTTTAGTGAAACTCCGATGTATCATGACAATTTCTTCCGCCGACATTTTAGAATGAACAAGAGATTGTTCATGCACATTGTTCACCGACTCTCCAACGAGGTTCAATACTTTTGCCAAAAAAAGATGGGCTCAGAAGGCTTAGTCTCTCTCCCCTCCAAAAGTGTAATGCAGTCATTCGTGTCTTGGCATATGGTTTTGCGGCTGATACAGTCGACGAATACCTCTGGCTCGGTGAAACAACAACTCAGCTATGTTTGGAAAATTTTTTGGAAGGAATAATATGTTTATTTGGCGATGAGTACCTAAGAAGACCAACACCGGCTGATCTTCAACCTCTACTTCAAATAGGAGAGCATCGTGGATTTCCCGGGATGATAGGAAGCATCGATTGTATGCATTGAGAGTGGAAGAATTGTCCCACCGCTTGGAAAGGGCAATATACTCGTGGTTCGGGTAAACCAACTATTGTTTTCGAGGCGGTCGCTTCATATGATCTCTGGATATGACACACATTTTTTGGACCTCCAGGTACATTAAATGATATCAATATTCTAGATCGCTCACCTGTTTTTGATGACATAATAAACGGTCAAGCTCCGCAAGTGACTTACTATGTCAATGGACAAGATTATCATATGGCTTACTATCTCACTGATGGTATTTATCCTAAATGGGCAACCTTTATTCAGTCTATTCCAATACCACAAGGACCGAAAGCTGTTTTATTTGCTCAACCCCAAGAAGCTGTCCGAAAAGACGTCGAACGTGCTTTTGGAGTCTTGCAATCTCGCTTTGCTATTGTTAAAAATCCAGCACCATTTTGGTATAAAGTCAAAATTGGGAAGATTATGAGAGCATGTGTCATACTCCATAATATGATAGTAGAAGACGAACGAGATGGATACACTCAGTATGATGTTTCGGAGTTCCACGAAAGAGAAGTCAATGGAAGTTCACATGTCGATCTCGATTTTCTATAGATATGCCTATAAATCTCGCAAATATGATGGGTGTTCGAACAACAATTCGTGATAGAAACATGCATCAACGACTGAAAGATGATTTGGTTGAGCAGTTATGAAATAAATTTGAACCTGATGAAGACAACAACTAAGCTCGGTTGTTTCAATAATTATCATTTCTTTAACTAATCTTTATTTTTATGTTATTATTTAAAAATATATGTTTAAAATGTTATGTTTATTAGTTTTTCAATAAATTTTAAGTTTTAGAAAATAATGTTTACTTTTTAAAATGTTATTATTTAAAAATATATGTTTAAAATGTTATGTTTATTAGTTTTTCAATAAATTTTAAGTTTTAGAAAATAATGTTTACTTTTTTAAAAATCCTTTAATAAGAGATTTGTAATGGACCACACAAATTTCACTGTCTCTTAACTAAGTCTCTTAAACTCACTTTTCCAATTTAAATTATTAAAAATGATTAAAAATCTTTAATTGTCTCTTAGGGATAATGATACTTTTAGATTATTAAAATGTATGAAAGGTAGATGTTTTATCGGATAAGTATATCTATATATGTATCTATATATATAAGAGAATACTCTATTCTCTTACGCTGCCACATCATCAGTTGAGTTGATCTCCTGCCACCACGTCAGCTTAAAGAAAACGAGTATGTTTTACTCTTCTATGGCTAACTCTTGCAAATGGGCTTTCATACATTTTTGGATTTTTCTCTTCAATTTCTTATCTCCTAAATATAGGCCTTGAATGTTTTTTGGATTTAGATGTTTTCCAATTTGGCCCACCAACTTCATCTGCAGTGAATCACCCTCATCATCGTCTCTCAAACCCTAGCTTCCACCACCTGCACCTACAAAAAACGTCACGCCTAACCGAAACATTGAAACCTGGTAGTTCAACGTCACAATTAATTTCTTCAAACCACCCCTCCCACTACTTCACATTTTATTTCTTCTTTCTCAAACCCTTTTGAATTTCTGAGGTATTGACGAACGCTTACCACCTCCAAACTATAACGTCTCACACCGACATTCAACTCATGTAATTAAGATCTTTATAAACGACACTCATTACACTCATTCTATCGCTTTCTTCCACTGTTACCCTTTTACAGTCTACTCTTATAAATAGGCATGAAGAGCTTGGTGTTTTTCATCAATTGCTCCACAATAGTCCTACTTCTCACTGAGAAACCTGAGCTCCAACAATGGCGCCCTCCTAGCTCAATCTCTCTGTCAAGAAAAATGCCAAACCAAAGGACACGGAAGAAAAGAAGTTCTATGATTCACATGTTGTATTGGATTCCAGAATTCTACGCTTAGTTTTTTTTTGGGTCTACATTATGTAAATTAGTGGCGTTGAGACTTTACATATCACTTTTTCCTTTATTGCAGTGAGTTAATGGGTTTTGATAACGGAAAATACGATGAGAGTGAAGATGTAACTGTACAAGAACCTGCGTTTGTAGTTCATGTTGAACAGACGAGAAAGGATCCTCCTATAATTATGATGGAGCAGGAGAACATAGAGGCTATATATCAATTATCATCCCACCATTATTATTTCTAGAAAGACATGTTGTGGTAAAACCACTCAAGTTCCTCAGGTCAGTGGTTTTGCTCATGTCTGAGGGTTTTGGTCTCAATGCTTAATCTAATCCTTTTTCTGAATCTTTCAGTTCCTCTATGAAGCTGGTTTTGGCTCAAAGCAATTCAGATCTCGAAGTGGGGTTATCGGTATTACACAGCCATGTGTGGCTGTCCTCGCCACGGCCAAGACTGTGGCTCACGAGCTTGGTGTTCGTCTCAGTCTAGAAGTTGGTTTCCAAGTTAGGTGCCACAAAAAGATTGGCGAGAACTCAGCTATAAGTTTATGACCGATGGGATTTTACTCCGTGAAGTTAAGGTGATTTTGTAGAATACTTACTCACACGTTCATGTTAGAAAAAGAAACTAAGTTCGCCCTAGTTTTATACTTCTCTCAGGCACATTTATCAAGGAGCCGCTGCTACCTTTGCTCCTCGACGCCGGTGGTGGTGTAATCCGCCGGCGTCGTCTTTGCTCCACTCCTCTCGTGCTCCTGTTCATCTTCAATGTCCCTTGCTCTCTATCTTGTTTGTCCGTCATGGATTTGGCCGGAGCTCACAGTCCAGATCTCCTTGTCATCAAGAGGTCTCACGGAGCTCCTAACAGATCCGTCGTTTTAGTTCTCTTTGCCGGGGATTCCCGGAGCTTTACCTCAGACCGCACCTCCTCTCGCTCAGACCACACCCCCTCTCCCCATTACCTCTGCTCTGAAGACTCTCACCGAAATCTGCCTCCCCACCTCTTGCAATCTCCTCCCTCATCCTTAGTGTTTGGCTCTTTGATGTCCTGTGTGCGTGGGATTCCACCTTTGACCAGGGTATCGAGCTCTCTCCAGTTTGCTATCACCATATCCTTCATGACCATAGCCTTCTTTCACAGTCATTTCTGGGATTCCGTCGAGATATGCGGGGTTTCACCCACCTGCTCTGATGAGTATCTCTCTCCACCCTCCGACGTTCCGTGCTGCTCACCATCCCTCTCCAACTCCGGTGACTCCTCTGGTGACTCCTCCGGTCTTTGTTCGTCTCCGTTCAAGCAAGACCTCGTGGACAAATCAGGTTTTAAAAAGTCATGGGCTTGTCCCACTACTTATCGTGTTATGAGATCCATGAAAACGATTGTTGTTGATTGGATTTGCGTGGTTAGCTTACAGATTCCCGATGGATTCATTGGAGTCTATATTCTGCAGTTATTGTCATATCTTTCTTTTATGAAGATTTTATTCGTGGATTCACCATGGTCACTTTCGGTTTCATCCTCTTCCTATATCGAAGAGAGTACGGTGCAACCATGCCTCCTTCCTATGAAAGGAGATGTCTCCTCGGATATATTACCGAGTTTTAACTTCAGCTTACTCACCGGTTTGTTATCTTGCGTAGCGGTCTGTACGGGGCCAGAAGATTCAATCAAGATTACGTTTGTAGTTCTTGTTGGTGAGGGTTGGCTTTCAACGTCACACTATGTGACTATTCTCCAGCTGACCGACTTTGTTTGGAAAGTTCATTTGACATATTCAAGCTTTGTCTTGTATTTGTTGTCACCTTCGGAAGAAGATCTATCTGTTTTAAGTTTATCTACTATTGTACTTTATGTGTTCTTCAAAAGAGGATGTAAAATTCCCTCTTCCATTGTATTGAAACAAGGTTGAATGAATGAAATCAAGTGGTGTTACAAAAAAAAAAGAAGGTGATTTTGTAGAATCTTTTTTCTTTTCCATCTCAAATGTATGTAAGATAATTTGTTTTGTATGAAATTTCTTTGTTGCAGAATGATCTCTTACTATGGCGTTACTCGGTGATCATTCTCGATGAAGCTCATGAAAGAAGCTTGAACACAAAAATTATAAATGGGATGCTCGCTGTAGCCATCAATATCCTTCAGGAACTCTACAAGGATCAACAAAAGTCTCTACAATCTGGAGGCACAATAGCATCAGAAGCATGGTATAGACTTGAACGTTATAAACTTGAACAGAAAAATGAGTTGAAATGTTTGGTATGCACAATAAAGAAGATGTAATGCTAAGGAAGCCGCTCACTTGGAACAAATAATGAAAGATTGTTCATTATCTTCAAATACTACCTTGAAAGAGTCCTTGAATACTGAGTGGCCAAATTTCTTTTTTCTTTTGAGAAAAGGCATTAAGTGGCCAAAATTTTCTGATATAAAAACAAGTCCTCCAACATTATCTCTTTTTAAAAAATGTATAAACAAAAATGAATTCAATTCATGAAACAAATATATAACTAAGAAGGAAAATAATTTCACTCTACTCCAATCGACTATAGTTTTAAAATATATGTGTCTTATTGGTATAGTTAAAATAAAATAAACATATGAGAGAAAGTAAATAATTACATTTTGTAAAAAAAATTACATTTATTTTTTTTTTGTTATAGTTAGACAATGTATAATTTCTATAATGAATAGTAAAACAAATAGTTAAAATTGTTTTAAAAATTATGAACATTAATACTACTTTTAATGTATGGAAATCAATAATACTTTTCCAAGAGGTAGATAAGGTTTTTGTTTGAACCACGGGTGATGGAGGATAGATTTTTAACACTCTGTTCATTTTCGATTAGTTTATATATTTATTGTGTTTTAAATTTCAAAATAAAATTTGAATCTTTATATTTAAATATTTGAAACCCGAATAGACACGAACTCAATTCTATGAGGTACTTGAGTGTACGCCTCTTCATTAAACATTAAATATATCCGAAAATAATTCACATTTTTTTAACTTTTCTTAAAATATAAAATCAACATCTTTTTAATATTTCCATCACGACAATAAGAATATCTCTGACAACAATATAATTCTAAAAACCTAATTGTAAAAAATATTAAAGCCATTTTTTTAAATATAAAAAATACTCCCTCCGTTTCATTAAGATGAATATTTTGGTGTTTTCTCACATATTAAGAAAATACATTAATCATACATCGTTTTTAGAAATTATCAAATACCAATGCATTTTAACCAATAGTTTTTCAATAAATTCAATTAATTTTATTGAAATTTGTAATTTTTGTATAGAAAACATAAAAATACATCTTTATGAAACAATTTTTTTTTTTAAAACATTTATCTTAGTGAAACGGAAGGAGTAAGAAAGAGTATTAAAAAAATTATAAACAACTGTAAAATAATTGTAAACAACATAAAAATAAGAGACAATTGGCTAGATATACACATATACAACTTATGACATAAAATTAGCAAACTACCCTACGCGCCTATAAACTCCATTTTCATGTTATAGTTTAGAAACCTCAAAAACTCAATCATGAATAAGAATAACTCTCTTATTATCTTAAGGAAAAATAACTCAAAAACCTTAAGGTCACAATCTCTCAATCTCTATACCATAAGTTATGCAACATCATATGCATCTCCTTATATATAACTCACAGTTTCCTAAACTCATTAGGAATCACACAAATAGATATTCCTATTCCATAACTCGGTAGGAAATAAATAGCTTGCTCTCCAAGCTACTTCAAGCTTACTTTCAACATTCTCCCCCTTAAGCTTGAACACATCTTGAACTTAAGTTTCTGCTCCTCAACCTTGTATTTGTTCACCTCCCAGTCCTTTTCCACGTAGGCAGCCATCTTCTTCAATGGTACGTACTGGTTCAACTCTATATCGTCTATGAAGAGTATCTCTTCTTTTTCTAGCATGTAGCTGTTAAATTGTACTTTCGCAAACTTAAGCCTTGTTTTTAAATCTCCAATTGAGTCATCGTAGTCAATCTTGTAGTACTCCTCCATCAATGATCTCTTGACTCTTTTCACAAGAGATGTTTTTCTCTTTCTCTTCCTCTTCCTCTTATCATGTTCTTCATCATTATCACTAGCAGCATTCTCCTTCTGCTTTAAAACCTTTTCTCTGGTGGCAGTAAGAAGTTCATTTTCCTTGTCAAATTCAGGCTTGTCATCATCATCTTCATCACTATGCAACTGTGAGTCCTCAGCACCGTAGTAAGTATGATCAAAAACAGCTTTCATCATCTTGTCATACTCATCGTCCATGTCTCTTGCATTTAGGAGAAATTCCTCTCCTCCTTTAAACCCAGCAATCTTCGGTTTATCTTTTTTTCTATGAGTTTTCCTTGTACTATCCTTCTTCCTTACAGAACCTTCAACGATCCTAGACTGACCCTTAACGATCTTACCTGCATACTTCTCCTCATGACAATACTGAGTCTCAAACTCCTCTTGATCAAATGCCAAGTTCACATCTTTCTCAAACTGCTCAATCTCAGCTTCATCAATCACTTGAGTTTTGCTCTTTCCATCTTTCTCCTTCCACATCTGTTTCAAAAAATAATCTCTCAAGAACTTGTCACCTTCAGCAAGCTCAGACTCTTTACCAAAATACCCATCAGAACTATAATCATCAAAAGGCTGGGTTAAAGTTTCGGGAAGTCTCTCAATATAACCTATAAATTGCTGCTGCAGATTCTCAAACAGATTCTTCTTCATCTCTCTTTCCTCATCACTTATCTCATCTTTGAACAGCTCTTCACCAAACATGTAGAAGGCAAAAGCATATGTATATGAGAGAATACGTCTTGCTCTGAACAACAAATCGGCTCCATTTGATGCCCATTTCATATTATAAACCATGTTGAGTTTGATATTTTCTGATACTAACGCCACCTTCTCAAAGACAATCTCTCTAAGTTTATACTCTTGCTTTGATGAATCTGTATGTGATCTGCATTGGTGATAGTAATGTGTGTACCTTTCTAAATCCCTTTTGGTTCTCTCCATTCGCTTCACCTTGTGTTCTTTTAACTTACCACAACAATGACCTTCGATAGTAGTGCATGTATGGCTTACTCCAGTAGCTCCACCACACAACCAACAAAAATGTTGTCCACAAATACAAGTCCTGAGGTTGCATCCATCATTCATATGAACATATTTTCTGTATTTAGGACACATCCTAGTGTGGACTGTTATCCAGTTAAGTGTTTCAGACTCATCTTCGCACTTCTTTTTCAATAGCTTCCGCATCAAGCAAGAGCAAAGAGAATGTTGTCCACAACTATGAGACTCACATAGACAACTGAAACAAAGCTGATGACCACAGGAGCATTCAACCTCGAGCTCACCACCATCATCTTCTTTTCTTATAGCGTTACCTTGATGGGGCGTTCTTGGACACCACTTGACCCATTTGCTATTATCAGCGTAGGACTCAACTAAGAAACTATCAAATTTCTCAGCTAGTTTAGGATAAACTAGCTTCTTAACAACATCTTTTTCGCAAATAGCGTTACATTTATGAGCCATGCATGTGATTCTCTTGCTCATACCTTCGTTGATCTTCACTGTAAAATGCTCTTTCCAACAGTTATCACAAGTCATCTTCTTCCTCAAAGAGTATCTAAATTCAGACAATGAAGTATGATGATCAAAGACATTAAGAGCAGCAGTTTTAANTAAAGTACTTTGCGGTTGCTGATTTCTTAGAGAGGCTATTGACAACTCTTGAACCTTTGGCTCTGATACCAAATATAGTTTAGAAACCTCAAAAACTCAATCATGAATAAGAATAACTCTCTTATTATCTTAAGGAAAAATAACTCAAAAACCTTAAGGTCACAATCTCTCAATCTCTATACCATAAGTTATGCAACATCATATGCATCTCCTTATATATAACTCACAGTTTCCTAAACTCATTAGGAATCACACAAATAGATATTCCTATTCCATAACTCGGTAGGAAATAAATAGCTTGCTCTCCAAGCTACTTCAAGCTTACTTTCAACAGTTACAAGCAATACCTACTTGGTCTCCTGGCCACTGTAATTGATGTACATCTACGTAACCAAAATAGGATTCTAACTTTAACGTAGGACACAATATACACAAAAAAGATATTCCATTAAACACATGACCAATTGAAAAGTAGCTGCATAGCCATACATGATATCTTTTTTTACGCCATTGAAAAGTATGCCATTATGTTGTGTCCAAAGCAATGTTTGTCGTCGAGCATCCACAAGTCAATTATGTAGACGTTCTTTTGTTAAAGATGAATAAAAAAAAATCAAATATTCTACACGCTTATTTCGCTGTTTTTGAGACCTAAAGATCGATCTCTTTCAACCGGCAACATGATATGGTTATATTTATATGTTTATTTGACGTCTACGATGACGATAAATCATAACATTCAAGATACAATCAGATGTAAAGGATGATTTTGTAACATCCCGAGTTGTGATATATGAAAAAATTTAAAAGAATTGATTTAGCTACGTATATCACTAAAGTGCAATTACTTTTTCGGAAGCATATCTATTTATAACTTTAAAGTTAAGCATGCTTGAGCTGGAATAGTCTAAAGATGGATGACCTATGGGAAAGTAAATCGTGATATTGTGTGAGTGAGATCAAAGCACGGAGAAATGTAATGTAGTGATTGCAGAGTCAGTAAACAATAATTTCGAGTCTCAGAAAATTAATGGACCGACCGTTAGAACGGGATAGGGCCTACGAGCCGAGAAAATGGGCGTGGGTGGCCCATTAACCGTGGACGGTGGACGGTCGGGATGTTACAGATTTATAGAAGATAGAGCATAACAGAATTGAATCAGACGTTTTGTTGCTGTGGGAACACTCAAATGATGTAAGTTTAGTTGTAACTAAAAATAGTAATAGACATTCTCAATAAATTACTTGGCTAAATTTAAAAATTTGATCTAATTAGTGAAAGATTAGTCTTATTGTCAGCGATCTGGTGACGAGCTAAAGGTGGTTTAGTGCCATCTCTAAAGGTGTGGGGAGACAAACGATGTGATATCCTCGGGCATAATCTCGTGTCTCTTTTGTAAGAAGCCTTTTAGCTTAGCTTAGTGGACAAAACGATGTGATATCCTCGGGCATAATCTCGTGTTTCTTGTGGAAGAAGCTTCTTAGCTCAGTGGTTTAACTAAACATTTTATTAATATTTGTTTAACAGCACGTTTAGTTTCAAGTCGCATAGAAGGTGAATTTATATAAATTAGTATAGAAAAATCTTATAAATTTTTTTTAGCATGACGCAAAAAGTACCATTAATCATGAATTTCATATGATAGTTTATAATAGTGTAGTCAGAGGTGAATCCTCATAAAACATATATAATATTTTTTATAATTTATAATAACATAATTTATATTCGTTAAAGAAATCTTTTTTAATAGTTAAAAAATTATGTATTTTTAATAAGAAAAATGGTTTAGGAATATTTTATACGAATACATATTTTTGTTTTCATCATAAATTTATAAAAATATTATTCATAATATTTTAAAAATAATTAAAAAAAGTTTAAATAAAAGGATCCATATATTTTTTTGCTCAAAAGCCTATAAAATTGTTGAGCCGGATATCTCTAGGCAAATGACTCGTCTGCAGATTGGTTTTAAGTGACTTGCAACGACGAGTTTTGAAACACACCTTTTACTATTGAGGAAGGAATCTCTTACCAATATTTGAGTGTAACTAATATCGAATGTTTTCCAGAACCGAATCATATCTCTTAATTAATCTAATTATCCGACCGAATTGTTATGGATTCCACTTTAAAATTAGTTCTGGATTGTTAATTAAACCGTTAAACCGGACACAAACCACTAGACCAGTTCACAATTATTTAAGTTGATTACACAAGAAACAAAAGATTTTGACAAATCACACATGACACAATGATACATACTTTCCTCAACACACGCGAAACAGAAAAGTTCAATCTTCATCATATGATGTAATTTTCAAACATGGTTTAGTCCTTTTGATTCAAACCACCTAATGTTTTCCAGTGAACACTATAGAACCGGTTTCAAGTGAGCTAAGAAGCTGTTGAATCCCTTCAATCCACATCTGCTTCTCTCTTTTGTTTACACATTCGAATTCAATCACCCTTTCATCTGTTTTTACCCCAAAGTAGGCTCTCCTCTCTACCATTTTGTCTACTCTTCCTCCTCTATGCGCCCATTCAGGTATATCCCGGCACACTCCACTGATAACGCCTGCATCGAAAATATCCAACCCATGATTATTGGTTTCTAGATTAAGGTAAAAAACGAATAAACGGTTTTCGCTAGAAGCCAGTTTCATATTAACCTATACTGTTAATGAAAGAACGAACTTCAACGTAAAAAAATTACTCATTCCGTTTCATTTTAGTTGTCGTTCTGAATTTATACACACATATTAATAAAATATATAATTTTGTATATTTCCAAAATAAAAACATAATTATCTATACATCTAACTATATTTCGACCAATAGAAAAATAAATTGAAAAAATATTCTTAATAAATTTTACATTAAAACTATAAAACGATACTTATTTTGAAACAAATTTTTTTCTCTACAACGATAATTAAATCGAAACAGAGAGAGTATTAACTAATATATAGAGCAATGGTCAAATCCATTTATAGCCATTTAATCTTAAGTTGGACATCTACCATAATTCCAAATTTAACACTTACATTTCTTCGTCTTTGTGAAAGTTCCACCCACGTGTTTGCTCTTCATTTTAAGTACCACCTATCTCAAAATGAAATAGTCTATATATAAGAAGAGAACATAAAATGTATATAACAAATCTTGATGAAACAATTTTCCAAGCAAAGGAACTTACTTGCCAGTTTGAGTTGATGTTAAAAGATACTTGCTTCCAATGAAGATCCCCTGTCACAAACCATTTTTTTTGTTAGCTTCTTGAAATGATCAAAATAGATTTCTTGGATCACAAGTTACCTTTGCGGGTCCGTTTAAGAAGCTCTTCTCCTCTAGAGACGAAAGTCATTGCTCCAAATACATTCCTCTCTTCCCTTTCTACGTTCTCCTTTGTAGCATATAACATTGCTTTGCTCTCATGATTCTTCCTTTCCATTCTTGCCCTTAAAATCGCAGCTCCTCGTAACGCTACGTACAAATCTCTCAAAATCAGCCGAAACATAACAAACCAAAACGGTAAACTAAGAGCATGATTATTGCGGGGTTTTTACGGTGAGGTTCTTAACTAAAAAAAGTTAAGAGACGGACAGACGGTTCTTATATTACGATAAGAACTACGTCCTAAGAACCATGAGATAATCATGGCCTAAGCCATAAAAGAATCATTACTACTACACCTGTTGCAGCACTTGCCGTTAAAGCCATGACGTCTCCGTTAGTTCTAGCGTTAGTGGCAGAGCTAACGGCTGTTTCTATCTGGTTATAACCCGCTCCAATCTCTCCCGCCATCTCGATGCAATGTGAAGCGATGAGAGCGGCTGCAGACGCGACCGCCGCAGCCACTGCTGTTGATGCAACCGTATGTTCTGAGGCTGCGACCGCGTTTGATGCCGCGTTCGCGGCTACGGCAGCAGCTACTCCTGCGACAGAGACTGCAGCGTGAATCTCAGCGTTTCGAGTTCGTGTTTCTTGTTTCTTCTTCTCCTTCTGATCCTTGAGTCTTCTTCCCATTGTTCTTCCTCTTACCATGCTCTTGTATAAATGCTGCATCACTCATATTAAAAACTTTTGTATATAATAAGTTTCATTAATATATACATTTTGTAATCTTTTTTGGTGTTACTAATCTATTTTTCCTAGGTAAACGCATTTATATAAGTATATGATGTTTTAGTTGAACTCGTTTTTTTCAACTCTTATTATCAAATTTCATTTCCAAATTATTTTGAAGTAAAGAAAGATAAGTAGATAAATCATTATATTCACCTTTAGCATAACAAAAAGAAAAGAAAATGGATTGAGTTAACAAGTGCATGTATTTCATCATGACAACTATTATAATGCCATCTCTTTTCTCTCGTTTTTTTTATATACCAAAAATTCCAAAACCACACCAGCTTTTTTTTCTTCTTTATGTGGACTTCTTTTAATAAAGACATGATTGATTTAAGACAAAAGATGAACCGAACGAAACCGGTTTAATAGATTTTACCTTCATTTCTCTGCCGGTTCTTGGAGAAATTGGAGGGCTGGTTTTGTTTCCTATGTGTGGGAGCAGCTGAAAAAATGATTCGTCAGTGTGAGTTTTATATTCAAGTAATGAAAGTGTAACCAAAGTCATACTTTCAAGTAAAATCGATTTTCTTCTTGACTAAAACACACAACAACAACCACCGAAAAAATCATTGACAAAATTCACATAAAAATGTCAATACACAAAGTTTAGTTACTTTTGACCAGATACAAATATTCAACCTGTGAGGTCGTGTGCTATAAATATAAAGGAAAATTTTATTAAATAATATTCCTAATTTTAGTTTTGTAAACGTAATATATTGAAAGTTCCTCTTTTGCAAAGTAAAAACAATACTAGCCATGTTTTAGGTGAAATTTTATTGAATCTTTAACATGTTTGATACCAAAGTTGGTCGATAAATATGTCTACGTACTTGATACTCATTAGATATTCACATAAAAATAACATATTATGTATATATATAAAACCATCCATTACGATGTCAAAATAAACATCCATTACATACTATTTAAATATCAGAAGAATAATATTTATACAATATAACCTCTTTAAATTAATGCTCTATAAATTAATATATACTAAAACTTTCTATAAAATAATATAATTTTATAGTTTAAATTGAATTTTTGGTTCAATTAGTATATTGATAAATTAATAATCTATATAAATTAATTAAAAAATATAGTTTTGGTGTATTCTCAACATTGTTAATTTATAAAGGTTTCACTATATTTTGTTTATATATTGTGGAAAAAAAATTCACATTTTCATTTTTATGTATCATATTTTCTATTGCTCCTAGACTAGAGGCTCTAGTGCAATTTCTCATAGAAAAAACAATAACCATACCGAACTAGACCAACTGGTCCGGTTTAAAATATAGGAAGAGATGGCTAGCTTACAAGGTCACGAGAAGAAGCCATGGAAGTAGAATCTTCTTCATCTTCTCTAACTTCTTTATTGGTATTAACTATAGTAGAGAGCATAAAAGAGTTAGTGTCGGCTGCTGAGTTGCTGAAGAAAGCTTTCGTGAGTTCAACGGCTGAAATGCTCCATGATCTCCCTAGAAACTCCATCGTTTCCGTCGGTGTCTCCGGTGGTAACGCTGTCTTCACTTCACGCGCCACCATTGCGGGACCTTCTTCTTCTATGTTCTCTAGTTTTTTCCATGAACTATCTTTTCCCGTATGGCACATCATCACTGAAAAAAATCACATACCACCATAATTAATTTGAATGATTAAAGAAATTAATCAAGGGCAAGGGAAAAAAAACTTACATTGGTCTAAAGTAGTGGGATTATGTGTGAAGAGGGTTTTGTGCAAACTTGTCATTGTTGATAGAGATTTCAGATTTGATTGGAGAAGAATCACTATGTGACTTTGGCACTATATATGTATAATTAATTGATTCCCTCTTTTCCTATTTTCTTGCATTTCTACATAAAGTAATAACTCCTTTTGTAAGTAAAAAATAAAAGTAATATATAAAGAAACGTTATAAAATACAGTTCTGTCAAAAGCTAGTTAAATAAATATATGAATAAAGGTTATTAAGTACATTGGAATTTTGATTTTGCCTTACCTTAGTTTTAGTTAGGTTAAATCTATATTACCTTCATTTTTACTGAGCATTACGGTTCAAATTCACCGGTTAAAATTTAACCAGCATTAGCATAAACATTCAGCAAAAATGATGATGACTAGGAAACATAAAAATGAATTATTTTTCAACTTGTTCTTTATCACATACCATCTCACAATGTTTCATGATCTCTCCCTAATTAATCTTCACAAATTCTTCATGTTTATAATATAAAACTTTGTAAGAAATTTTTATCCCAAAATATTCATTCACTTCTCATTTGACTTCACTTTTCATTTGAATCCCCCCAAATGGGATTTGTGGGTTTAAATTTAAGTAAAACAAAATGATGGGTTTGCCATTTGTGTCCTAATTATTGCCTAAATGGAATGTTTGGTGAGAAAAGAATTCCTTGCTTTCGTTTATTCTTGCTTTCGTTTTCATTAGGAAACAAAACCAAAATAAACTTTTAACTTATATATAATGAGATAATGTTGCATCATATATTAGTGTAAAGCAAAGTAGAAGAGTTGAAATATATCTGCAGAAGAATAAAAAAGTAAAATAGGTGGAGCCATAGAGTGTGCATTTGTGATGATGCTGGACAAAGTGAGCCGATATTAAGGAACTTCTTCTTTCTCCTTTTTGCCTCCCACTCATTTTTATACATATCTAACAAGTCGAACGCTTATGATTACCAGTCCATTATCATCGTGGTTTCTATCTAGGAAGAATGAGTGGAAACAAATAACAAATATCTTTATTTTCTTAAAAACAAATAAATATCTATATAAATAAAAGGCAATTGTGAAAAATGAAGAATAATTTATTCAGAAGAAAAAGATGAAGAAGAGGAGGTGGAGGAAGGACATGAAAATTAAGTATCGGTTGAGGCTCTTTCTCTTGATACAGTTCATTCATGGTTCTCAGATTGTTGGGTTTATATACCAATCAAAATAAATTAGGTCTTTTGCTTCAACATCAAGTCTCTCAGTTATGGGCTTAAAGGAATGACAAAAAAAAACATTAAACGATAATACTATTAACACGACTCGCTTATCGTAATTAAACAAAACATTCCACATTCCTCGCTGCTAAACATTTTACTTTGAAATCATCTTGAGGTTCTTGAGCTGGAGATTATTCTGTGGAAGCATAGTTTGACGTTTTGATGTCTACATGGAAAGAGGCACAAAATTACATTCGCTTAGGAAAAATACAGAAACATCATTAGTTTTCGAAATCTGATAAATTACACTTGTATAGTTAATTTAGAAATTTATTGCCGATATTAAAATGGAGTCTGTATAAACGAAATGGATCCAGAAAAGGTCCTACAAATAGAATCTCAGACAAACTTCAACTCGCTTAGTTTTCTTTCTCTACAAGAAATATACAAATGCATTACCAATCATAAGCATAAGCAAGGAAGAAGATAACATGTAGAATTTATGTAAATGTATGTCTCTCCCAAGAGGGTCAAATCAAATCAATTGACCAAAAGCTTAAGAACAAGGGAAGAAATAGAGTTAGCTGAGTAAAGAAAACAGAGAGATGAATACTCATAAATCATGAATCGATGAAAGATTTTTTTCACATGGTACCAGCTCTTCCGGATGTCGGTTTTGTAGTAGGCTTGAATTTGGAGATGTCAACGAGATCCCCAAATAGCTTATCCTCTGGTTTATTCTTAGGTTTCATAGGAGGAAGATAAGACGCGCTAGTAGATGATGATGAAGACGGTGGTACCTGATGCGAAGCCTGGTCTCTGATGGACAACCCGTACATTTGCTGGTCCAGATACGGGCTACTTCCTTGTTGCTGTTGATTATATCCATATCCGTATCCTCCCATCTGGTTTCCATAGGCTTGTTGCTGATGCTGTAGTTGTTGCTGTTGGGCATAGAACTGAGCCATCATCATCTGCTGCTGTTGCTGCTGTTGGGGTGGATAGCCTAGAGCTTGATTGGCTTGGTTTGGCATTGGCTGTTGCATATACATACCGCTACTGGTTTGCGGCATTTGAGGGTATGGACTGTTGTTGTTTACCGGTTGGCTGGTTTGGGGCATCTGAGGATATTGTTGAGCATGTGTGTAGGCAACTTGTGTCTGATGCATTTGAGGAGAAAACGGACTTCCTGACTCTGCAATGGGACTGAAGTCTTGATGCTGAGCTTCCCATGGGGGAGGTGGAAACGCCATACTGTCTTGCGCACCTTCTTCACATTACAAAGTTACCATAAGTTAAGGTTTATACTCAAACACACTTAGCTAATTCTCCCAAATCTAAAAAGTGAAATGCTT
This sequence comes from Sinapis alba, assembly GCA_012274485.2. NCBI lineage: Eukaryota > Viridiplantae > Streptophyta > Magnoliopsida > Brassicales > Brassicaceae > Sinapis > Sinapis alba. Next base: position 67,556 of record MU106100.1, read on the forward strand.
TCTTGTTAAAATATCTCAAAAGTTAAGGTCTATTACCATAAGATGGCTGCTGTGGTTGTTGCAATTGCTGTGCAGGCTGACTATTCCACGGAGAAGAGACCCCTTGCCCATATGTTGGCTGCTCAAACTGCGAATAACCACCCTGAGGAGCAAATCCATTGGATTGTTGTTGTCCAGCTTCTCCAGCTTGACTAGTTGGTAGCTGGTGCAATTGAGGATTCAAAGGGCTACTTTGGGTAGCTGAACTTCCAGTTGGTGCAGTTGCAGGACTTGGACTATTGGTGTTGTCTCCGAACATATCGATAAGAGCAAGTGCATTTTGATCTGATGCGACCGGACTTGCTGGTTGTGGAGGTCCAACAGGAACAATGGCAAGATCATCGCCACTGAGGAGGTCTATTTTGGAATTGGCTGAACCATTAGCAAGGGGTGGTGCAGGGAGGGCCAACTGATTTAGAACCCCGTTACCAGAGCTTGAGGTATCTCTGCAAAAATTGTTGGGCATGGTAGAATTCAGAAGCTATTTAAATCATACAAAAAGCTTTTGCGCGGTCATTTGGTCCGTAAGACAAATCAGCATAGTTTACATAATAATGATCATAAAGGTTCCTCTCAGCTTCATCATTAACGTGTAATTTTTGCATTCAAGTTGTAAAATTTTCTACGTGTACGCCAGCCATACAGAGGGCTTAAGCTTGCAGCTAAGATTGGTGATATATAAAAAATTCTTGGGTGCATGACTGTAAAGTTTGTACTACATACCCGTTCGGCTGATTACTGCTGTCCCCAGTATCAATAAGTGGGCCATCAACGTCTACAAGGGATTTTTCTGTCTCAGACTTGGGCTTCTCGATATGAACAGAAGTTCCAGGTTTTCCAGAAGCGATTGCTTCGTAACTGGTTAAGACCCGCTGCAGATCATCATTCAACGCCAGACCTTGACATAACAGAGACTCGTCCCTGGATACCAAAGTTGCGAGGTAAATAAGGTTACAGATAAAGTTAGGCTCTAAAGCATAAAACGCAATTCTCTCATCAACTGGACTGTTCCACGAGGTACATTTGAAACGTCAAATAGGGTATTTCACAGCAATAACTCAGACGAAAAAGAAAACTGTATGTAACTAGAGAAGAGAAGAAAGAGCTCTTACGCAGATGAGTTGACTAGATGTACCACTCTTTGTTTGTATGTACGACACTGCTCCACCAGATCGACCATCACCTCCTGTTTAAGGTCCTAAAGAAGTCCAAAAAAGAAGGATGATCATCCTGATATAATTGCGTATATGATACAAAAATAGGTTAAATTCCACAATCGCAATGTCCAAAACAATCGCGAAAATATTCCCCTTCTTCTATGTTTTGCACCAAGTGAACACTTGAAAACAGGTAGAGGTAGCTATCTTTCTCTGCAGGTAAGTCGTGTTACCTCCTTGTTTCCCGGCTCTAATGCACTCAGCATTTCCGCAAGCACATCCATGATACCTTTTGCATTTTGAATCTCTGACAAACTGAAAAAGATTTTTGACATACAACATAATAAATATTGAGAAGCAACAGATACTGAGCAACAAAAGGCATGCATTTACGTCCTAAATAAAGAAGCAAACAGACGCAAGGTAACACTTGCAAACCCTGACATACATCCCTAGTAATTAGAACGATAAAAAAAATTGAAACTCCAGCACTATACTAGTGTCTTACAGAAACTAAAGAGAAACTACTAATTGTCGTTATTTTCTTAATTCTTATCACATCTCAACTTTGATTTACAACTATGGTTGCTTTCTGCTAATGCATTTCGGTGGAACAAAAATAGCTAAATGTAATATTACAAAAATGTCAGATAACTCAAGGACGTTGACATTGCCCAACAAAATCTTGAATGCTTTTGTTAAAAAACTATCACCTTAAAAACAGTGAAGCTGCAACAGAAGATATTTACCTCAGCGTCGGAAAATCTGGCTCTGCCGAAGGATCAGGCACATCATTACTAGGTCCAGCATTACGAAGATTAGGAGGGTAAGACGTCAACGGCTGTGTTTGTGGAGGTGTGAACACAGGTGCTGATCTCTCCGATCTCTGAGGGAAAACAGCGCCAGCACGCTGAAAGAGACAGGAATCAACAATGGTGATAAGGAAAGAGTAGTGGACCAATTTCTATCGCAACTCACAAACGTATCTAAAAGAAAGTTCATGTAAGCATGATACATATTAAACTCCACTCCAGTATGAAAGATATGGACATCCATAATCGGAAGTAATACTTTACTGAAGGAAATATATAAAACAATTTCGGTAGACCTACCAACAATTCCTGGTATCCTGCATAGTATTGTGGATATCTCGCCCTAGGGCCACCAAAGGCCTCTTGCCATGTATCGATAAGGACCATAATCTTCTCTTTGACATGGAAATCCGGCTATATGCATCAATAGATACCTTGAATTAGATAGAGATATAGAGCTAACTTTTCCGAGAACACCAATTTTTTTGAAGAAACCTTCACCTTTTTCTTAGCTATCCGGACCATCTCATGAATAACGCCCTTCTCAGCCACATGCATATGAACCATGTCGCCACAGTTCTTCACTATTGTCTCAAGCAGCTATAACATAACAACTTCATGATGAGTAAATATAACACTATCATTACAAAACAAAGGAGAATATGATGTAAACATAATATTTCAGCATAATCTTGTGCATTAAACAAAGAGGACCAAAATTAATTCTGAAGAAGTAATCTCAGCTCCATATCAACTTGCACTGACCACACATGGACCCTTTAGACCTTGGAATGAGGCTATAAGTGTAACTTAAAACAAGCAACCTATCTAAAATGCATAGTAAATCTTGGAGCTCACAGTTAAGGCAAGAAGTTGAGTTTTTGGATTCCTGCTACCAATCCGTTTCTTGACGCCTTTCACAACATCTTTTGCTTGCCTGCAGAACAGCAACCAGTTTCAGACATTATGTAGGATCCATCTCATTAGATCAACTATAGTGCTGTTCGTTTGATAGACGCAGCTTCTTGCGGTTGCGGTTGCGTCATGTTCGTTGACGCTAATTTTATCAGCATTCAAAATTGATTGACGCTAGACGCAGCGTCTACAAAAGCGAACAAAAAAATAGCTGCAGCCGCAGAAAGTTGCGTCTACCAAACGAACGTCACTATATGTAACCCTAAGATCAGCTTCTTCGAATCACAAATCATATAAAGGAAGTAACTTCCCAGATTTTTACAATAAAATCCCTATAAATCATGAATTATTAGGTGTTCTAACTTCCAATCGAAAGCAGCAGAGGAGCAAAGAGGGGAATCAAAATTGGAGGGGAAACACATACGCAGGATCGGTATTGAGCATGTCACAGATCTCGAGGTTCATAGCCCAATCAGGTCCGATCAGCAACTCGCTCGTCGCTCTCTCAACCATAGCGTTCACCATCTTCTTCGCTTTGACCACACAACAAACAAAAATCTTCCCAAGGAGAAGAGAAAGAGACGAATTCACGCGTAAGAGAATACTCCGGCGAAGAATCTCTCCCTCAGGAATTCACGCCCCCTCTCTCTCTCTCTCTTTTTCTAGTAGATTTGCTTTTTTTATTTTTCCTTTTTTTTTTTTGATTCTCTATTATTTAGTTTTCGGAATATTTTTATTTTATATTTTTGTGTTCTTCGGATGATCAGATCAATTTTAAACAAAAAATTAAAGCATTTCCCACTCTCTTTCTTTTCTAAAAAAGTTTAAAGAAATAAATTCTCAATTTGAAAAACAATAAAAAACAATTTTTAATCTATGTTTACAGTTAAAATAACATTTTTCAATTTAAGAGGAAAATCTTTTGCTTAAAATTTTTTTTTAAGAAGAATATCTTAAATATATTTTATTCTGTTTTTGAACTCTTTTATTATTATCATTATTTTTAAACATAAATTTAAAGCATTTCCCACTCTCTCTCTTTTTTTTTCTAAAACAGAAAATTTTAAAATAAAGAAAAAAACTAAAAATAATATAAAATAACTTTTATTTATGTTAACAGTTAAATCAACATTTCTCAATTTGAGAAGAATATCTTAAATGTATTTTATTCTATTTTTGAATTCTTTTATTTTTAAAATAAATACAAAATAAATTGGAGATTTTCTAAGCACATATTAGTGCAATATTTTGGCTTAATTGTTTTTTACCCTAAAAACGAACCAAATATATATATATAAAAAAAAACTTTTGGAGGTTACCATTCTTAGGGAAAATTGGATAACAGAATAAAAGATGAGGGGTCTATCTGTAATTATTTACCACGCCCGACGTCCCGGCAGTTGCATCATCGCTCTAAAATATGCGCCTATTTGCACGCACACCATCTTCTTCCTCCTTTAACAAACTCCCCTCCTCCCTTCTTCTTCTTCTTCAAAAGCTTTGAGATTTTTGTTATATGATGTTTGGTCTCTATGGACTGATCACGAGATGATTGTGGTGGATCCAGAAGATAAATCAGAGCGGTTATGAATGTCGAGGTTGTAGCTATATACATACACTGAAATGATCAAACTTAGGTTTGGTTTTGTCTTTTGGTCAGTCCACCGTCTGTTTTGATAGTTTTAACTTTTTGAATTATGAAGTTGGAGTGTAGGCCTAACCATGCATTGTGATTTGTGACCCTACAGTAACCTTCATATATTAACATCAAAGTCACCCAAAACATGCATCGGTTAGGTTGACATTAACCGTGTAGATAATGACGTTAAACCGCAGAGTCTTTAACCCCAACAATCAACCACAACATCTAATTTCATATCCAACAGAAACTTAGTTTTTCCTTTTAGTTTGTTTTGATTTTATCGCATATTCGATGATTCATGGAGTTTTCTACGAGAACAAAATCAATGAAAACAAAGTTTCCAGAAGATAAACAAGTGTTATACACCACTAACTGTTGGTCTAAAACTCAATAAAACGAGTGCTTACCACGTAGATGGTTTTTGGTTTGTAGCAGAATTAACGATGGGTATGGACTTATGGAGATGGTGATGGTTTGATTTTTATGCAAAAACTTTGTTTCTAATTATCACATTAAAAGTTTCTGACCGGTGACTTCTGGTACGTTGAAACCTGCAGAAATTCAGGCGGAAACTATTAGAGACATCATCCCACAATTTAAATTTTGAACTAGAATCTCAAACTGGAGAATTTTTTTATAATTTATATAAAACTAGATGTTCTACTGGGCTTGCGGACATAATCATTTTATAATTAATTATTAATACATGTATTATTAACTATAACTAAAAGATTTTTTTTTATAACTCTAAATTTTATTAAGATGACTGAACATAGTCATGATGAAGTACATCAGACTATAACTAAAAGATTATAATGATAATTTATGGTCTATGTTTTTATTTCAAATTTTGTATATAATATAAATATTTTGAAAGTTTCTTTATATATTATATTTATTATTAAAAATTACTCTTATAAATCATTCAATACTCTCTTTTCAATTATATAAAATTAAAATTTTTACTAAATTAATATTTAGTTATATGTTTTTTTATATAATTTTTTTATTTAAAGTTGCATAGTCTGCAAAGGGTACAACACACAAGCAAAGGGGAAGAAAACACACATATAAGTAGAAAACGTGGAAAACAAGGAAGAGAATATTAAAACACACATATAAGTACTTAGTAGGATAAGGAAAGGAACAATTCTCTCTTGGGAACTCGAGTAGAAGCGGAGCTACGACGACGGTGGGATCCAGATGTGCTAGAATCACGAGAACCTCGAGCGTTGTCACCACGTTCGACTTCACCTAGCCTTTTCACGAGGGTGAGTTTCTTATCACGAAGACGGTCGTTCTCGCCTTGAGCCTCACGGAGACGCACAGAATAGTCACGGTTCTTCCTTTGCAGATCCTTCACGTAAAGGGCCTGAGCAGTCTCATGATGAGCGCGGGTGTGGGAGAGACCGTGGAAGTTGACGACGAGGACTCGAGCGGTACGGTTGTTTTCAGCGAAATGCTTTGCGTGACGGAGGATACTGATGCTGCTGGAGAGGCTGCGTTGGTGGTGCATCTTGACGGAAGAGTGGAGGCCGAGGATCTTGGTGACGTGGTGGTGGTAGTGAGAATCATGCAAGTTGATGCAAGGGGTAGCAGTGCCGGTCCGGATCTTTCAGGTGCCTAAAGCAGACGAGAAATATGTTGCCCCTTACCTATAACTAAATTTTACTTTATTTTAAGCATATAATCAAAATAATATCATATTTCATATACTATTAAAATTTAAGTATTTTAAAAAGTACAAAACATAAAAACATTTTTTGCAGCTTATCTTATATGTTGTTTTCCTTCATATTTGAATTCACTTGGTTGATTAATTTCTAGTACTATTATAATAGCATTTTCTACAAATACAAAGAAACATGCAAAATATATAATCTATTGATAGAGCAAAACATATAATAAAATATGCTAACGTCAGCCTCACAAATTTTATTGTTTTCATAGATTTCTCAAAAGAATAAAACCCTATGATAGTTTTAATTTTTTGAATTTCATAAGTTTTAAAAAAAAGTTTTTAACACCAATTATGATATAGTAGAACATGAGCAACTGATAATTCTAATTAATTATTATAATATTTTTTATTCAAACAGCTATTTGTAATAAAACAGAAATAAATAAAAGAAGGATGGAGAAGATAAATTTTATTATTTAATAAAACAAAGTTCGTTTGTTTAGATTATATAATACGCATAAAAAATATGAAAGTTGGAACAAGTAACTGATTCTTCCGTAATGACTAAAATTTTAAGTCGTTATTCTCAGAAAAAAGAAAAAAATCAGGAAGAGAAAAGGTGGTATTGGGGATTCGAACCTGTAAGCATAAGGGATTCAATTGCAAAATTTTCGCATGCAACCACTAGGCTAAAGTCATTTCAATAATTTTTTGGCGCCCCTAAAATACTTATTATTTGTGGCGCCTAAAGCCCTAGCTTTACGGGCTTTAGCCCAGGGCCGGCCCTGAGGGGTAGTGACGTAGAATAGGTCGGTTATCTTGGCCGTGGAGTACTGGCTCCATTCTTTGATAGTCCTCACCGTGGCTTCTCTTCCCTGACTAGGAACCTCCACAACAACCAAGTCTTGCCTGCACGCCAGGGAAGGAGCCACGAAGGAGCTCATGATCTCCAGGCTCTCCGTCATGAGAAACTCGTCATGAATGAGGTGCATGTGCTGTTTTCTTCTCATCGACTCCTCACCTGTTAAGTATTACGTTACTATTTGAATATATATGCCCATGTCCTAAGATTTTGAGGGCTATAGACACAGTTTACTAAATATTTCATTAGTTTGGAGGATAAAATTTTTTTTTTTACGAATTTAAAGACCTATGTGTATATAACTTTTTTCAAAAAATTTAGGGACTGAGGCGAATGTTTCAATAGACTTGGTCGACCGGCTATGTTAAATAATATGCCAAATGAAAACTAATGAAAGTAGGACTTTAATTATACGTACACATGCGCTTGAACTTCTCCTTAAGCTCGGTCATGTGGTCAGTGTTGGTGATCCCTATGTAGTGTTCATTGAGCTCGGTGGTGGTTCGGTCACTTTTGATGATGCGGATGCGGTAGTCCGGGAGTTCGGTCGTGTGTTGACCGTTGATGATACGGCTGTAGTAGTTTTCCGGCATCATCATCACTACCAATTGGGTGTTTCTTATAGAGCTTTGTTTGTGTGTGGCTTTTGTGTTTATATTTGCAAAGGCGGGGAATGGGAGATTATATAGCAACTTCTAAAGGAGAAAGTGTGTGTGGTAGGTTAGATGGAGGGGTGGATGAAGCACAACGTGTCTCGTTGTTAGGCCCTTTGATTTTTTTTTCTCTTACCCACCATTCCCTTTGGTTGGATTTTATTTTCTATATTAACGAAGTTATCTAACTTCTTTTTTTTGGTTTATAACATTTCATACCACTGACTAAAAATATTTTATAAATATTATTGTTTGGCTAAATTGTCTAATGTTTTTTTTAAGAAAATAGATAAACAACCACATATAATATAACTAGTCTTTTTCACTTTATTACCGAATATGAAATTAAATAAACAAAAAAAAATTAAGATTAGGTTTTCAAAACAACTTACATGAGATTATTTCTTCATTTCCTTTATGTATTTTATATATTCTTAATTCCTACCTACCATGTGTGTTTATCTTTTTTTTGAAATGGTGTGAACTGAATATAATGACTTTTCTCCATGATCCACTTAGTTTCGCTTGGATCAGTACATTTCACCAGACATATGTACAATCACTAGGTCTTTGCTCCGTGGTCGGTCAGAATTTCGTTCGTGTTTTTGAGCATCAATCACGGAGATAACGCAATTTGATCGTACAGCTTCTTGTACTTTGTATTGTACTAATGTACTATGGGAACATTTACTTGGCTTTCAAGGTTTCTGTTTCCTCAAGAGGCTTTTAAGGTTAGGGTAATTGGGCTTAGATAACAAAAAATGGCCTCTGACTCTATAAGAAAAAAAAAACAAGACCTCTAGTTAGGTAAGTGATTGGGCCATAGATTTCTTTTATCTGACAACAGTGTAGTCACTATTTCAATATTCACATGGTTACAGATACGAATTCAAATTGGTTAAAGACAAACTAGAAGTTGAATTGCATTAACTAATGGTCCATGACTTGCTGGTTTCATTGTTTGTGGAATAAAGCTGAAAGAACAGACCTTTTCATGGGAGTTGCAAGCTGTACGAGTTAACCTTTTATTTGTATTTAAAACATATTCATGGAATTTTTTAAGTAGATTTCTTGAGATAACAAGTAAAAAATTTCGCTATTTAATCAGTTGTTTCATGTCCAGAGTTGAAAGATCTACACATTGCAAGTGAGAAAAAAGATTAGTCACAGAGAGGGGATTTGTAAGTAAGACATACATATATATGGGATGATAAAAAAAATTTGAAAGGGAGAATGAATGTTCCTTTAGAGGTCTATGAACAAAGGCAGCTTTTGCTACCTGCAAGTCTTGAGAAGGTAAGATGATGGGCTCGAGTAGCCGCCTGGAGAAGCCGAGGATACCTTTGCTTTCCCCGGTGTTCCACAGTTGCTGAAGTCCAAGGCGCGACCCTCCACCTGCATTTCCACACAGTATTAGTTCAGAGTAAGTCAACTCATGAACTCAAAACTCAATACTGATGTTCCTCTGATCTCTACCAGTTCAAGATTCAGTTATCAACATTAAGCTAGACCAAGAAGAGAAGAAGATACTTGATAAAGTTTTCTTGTAGCTACCTGGGATCGGTTTTCCAGTTGATCATGAGGCCACTGCTGATTTTCTTTTCCTTGAATAGATTTGTTCAGCTGTCTCTTCTTGAGTATCGTTTCAGGTGTGTCATTACCCAAGACTTCCAAAGCATCTGCATATGCCGTAGCTGTGTGCTCACTCAGGTGTTTCATAAGTCCTATGGCATCATAACTTCTCTCTCCGGGACTCATAAAGCATCCAATATCCTGAGAATAAAAGTTAAAACAAGAAAGAAAATTTGTCCATCAACAACAAGTAGAGAATCCAAAACTGGTTTCATTCATGTTTTGCCATCTCACATTACCTCAAATGTAATGTCTGGAGGCAACTTTGGGCTTTGCAAGAAAGAACCAAAGAGTAAAGGTGATTTCCATGGTGATGGGGTATCAAGGAGTTTTTTGAACGGAGTTCCATCAAATCTGTAAAACGAGCGGAACCAAGACAACTTAGAATAACACTTTCCAGCAAATATATGAATCAACAGAAAAATCAGGCATCAAACACATACAGAGGAAAGGTAAAACTTACATGCTATAGTTTTCAATAATATCAAAACTACTCTCTGCAGTGTTGGTTTTATTTTCTGTGATTGCTGATAAAGGAATGGAGTCTCCAGTGAATGGATCTTTCCCAACTGTATTCACTTTATTTTCTGGTATAATAGATCCAGTTTTATCAGGAGAACTCAGTTGCATCTCAACATCATTGTAATAAACCAAACTTCTACGAGTTTCTTGGTCCTGGTGCAGAAGAAAACAAAAGATTTAGTGATAAAAGGTTTAAAGGTTAAATTATTGGAGAATTAGCACCAGTTGATAAAACTATGATCCTTGACAGAGACAGCTCAAATAACTAGATGCAAAATGTGCTTGAGCAAACTAGACGGGCATGTTCCAAAAAGAAGAGATTTCGAGGAACTAGATGTGCTAAAGCAACAAGACGGACTTACAGCTTTAGCTGAAGACACTCCTCCTGACTCCAAGGTTTCCTTTGAATCCTCTTTGGCTTCGGAAGAGGAGGCACTTTTATTTTTACTGTGAGGACATTCAGACAGCAAATCCCGATGCCGCTTCTTCAAGATGGATGGTGCACCACTGAAGCTTTTGGCAGCATCTTTAAGAATGACATCAGGGCTCTTCTTATCATGAGACGGTGAATCCCATAACCTTAACGGAGTTGTGCAATTCATCAACCGGCGGATACCAAAGGGACTGTACTCTTGCCTTAAGTCACTATTTGGTGGTACAAGATCACAGCTGAAGAAAGGAATATCTGCACTTGGAAACCGTGGAGGCTCATAACAAATAGATCCTTTGTCTTTTTCAGCTGGCTTCTCGTCAATAGGGAAATGAATCTTGTTCACTCTAGAAGGAGAAGAAAAGTTATTCAGAGATACTATAGGGATACCATCATTATCATCACTGCCATGGGAAGTTACATGTCCATCATTTGTATCAGTTTCACGTTCTAATGCAGTAGCTCCAAGGAGATCACAACCTTGAATTGAATCATCATGGAGTAAAACTGAATCCTTTTCCGCTGAATATAACAAAGGAACACCATTGTGATCCGCCAGGCCCTCAGAATTTGAATGATGCCAGGATAAAGCTGAAATGTTTCCAGTTTCATGAGCATGAGTTTCTCCTTTTCCCTGTGGAGGTTCAACCATGTTCTGACCGTGCTCACCAGAAGATGTAACACTATCTTTCATGGTATATGGGAAAAGAACCCTACAGCACTCCACGTCCGTAGTCAAAACTTGGCATGCTTCATTATCTTCATCTCCGTCCATGTTATGAGCCAATAACTGAGGACAGTCTAGATCAAGGTCCTGTTTAGCATTATTAGATACACTCTGCAAGTGATCCTCTGTAGCTGTGGTGGTTCTAGCCTCGTTTGAACAATTACGATTCTCATACATCTTTGAGGATTCTGCTTCGGGGACAACAATTTTGACATCTTCAAAGGAAGGGCAGTAAGATTCTGCATGAGATGGAGAGTTTGAGATTTGGTGCTCCAATCCTGAAGGCAATTCAGGAATGTAGAATTCTTCATTTGCAGGTTTAACCTCGTCTAATAAATCATTGGTAGACTGTGAACAACTGAAAACAGTTGAAGCTTGACTGCATTCTGATTCTTCAGCATCAGCCCCTTGCCTGAAATTACTTTCATCCCCACTGCTATGCATCAACGAAGAAGATGAAGCGATGGATTTGTTCTGAAGGGCAACGAGTGGCGAGCTTTGACACTGATCTAAAAGACCTGATGCGTAGTAGGAATCCAACTTCTTCTTCACTGCGCTGTTCCAGTGATTTTTTATTGCATTATCTGACCTATGAAAACATAACAAATTAGAAAACAACCAAAGAAGAAGTTAAATGCCATAATCATTAGCACGAAAACTTTCCTTCCAGCAGAGTAAACAAAGTTACACAGATTCTGTCATACACCTCTGATCTGGTCTAAGCAGACCAGGTCTAAGTAAAATTGACTCGATCAGCAGTGAAACAATCAAACACTTCAATGTGTACATAAACGCTTAACCCGAGGTTCGGATACATGGAAAAGATATACATACCTTCCTGGCAAAAATTTCATTAGCTCTGCCCATTTATTCCCATAAATTTGATGAGCACGAATAAGAGTAAGTTCCTCTTCCTGGGTCCATGCATTTTTATTAATGCCAGGGTTAAGATGGTTATGCCACCTACATCAGCCACAATATTTGTTCATGTGTATCCAAGCACAACGTAAAGAAGTAGAGATTATGTTACGGGCATACCTTTCCCTACATTGTTTTCCTATGCGGCCAGGTAAATGCTGAGAAATACTAGACCATTTCTTTGGCCCATATTTTTCTACCAGAGCGATTATTGTGTCATCCTCCTTTGAAAATATGAAAAATATAAGATGTTATGAAACACTGAAAGGACCACTATGCAGAGCAAAGTTGAGTAAAGCATATAACGCAATGTCACCACATACCTCTTTGGACCATGGCCCTTTCACTAGCTCTGGGTTCAAGACCTTTTGCCATCTATGAAGACACTGGACATCAGTCCGATCCTTAACACATTCAGCTGAAAAGGTGAAACAAATAAAATCACACATTGCTTTCACCATCTTCATCAAAGACTACATATACACACACACGGCAGCTCAAAAATAGAGTATTGATATGATCTTTGAACTCCTTGGAATACTAAAGTAGGAGAAGAAGGAATCAGAATTTGCTACTTGACTTTTACCTATTTTCTTCCAGTTTTTTCCTTGAAAACGCTCGACAGCTTTGCACAAGACTTCGTCCTGATAGAGGAAAATAGAATTAGTCTAACAAAAAAAATTAACAGAGAAAAATGTTAGGGACATGCAAAGGATAGCTACTGACAAATAGTTGAATCAAACTGTACAAAAGCAACAACAGGATGTGATACACAACCAACTGATTACGCTTAGCTAGTATGCCAAGATACATCTCTGATTGAAAACTTGCCTGATTCACAGTAAATGAAGGACGAATGCAAGAATCAAATAGGCACATGAACTAACCTCTTCAGGCGTCCATTGTCCTTTGGTGGATCGTCTTGCAGGGCCACTCATCCTCCTATAAAGTGTTCAACACATCACAAAGAGCTAGCAACATTAATTTGAGAATGCCTATTTGAATGCAATATATGGTTCTAACAAAAAGCAATTTAACCTCGACATTGATTAAACCCGACATAAGAAAAGTAAGTGGGAAACTGAAGCGTACCCATGTTTCCCTTGTTGCAGGTTTCCTTCTGTAACATTGGGGGCTTTCATCTCAGTCTCACGCTTCATACTTAGCAATAGAAGCAACGATATAGTATATACCCCAAAGCCAGTCTCTTTTGTGTGTCTTACATGTCCTAGTAAGCTTAGCACAATGCCCACATAGTCTGATACAAAAATAAACCATAAACTTAAATACAGTCGAACGAAAAATCAAATGAGCTAAAAGCATCTCCAACCACACTCCATATTTTACTCAAAAATGGAATGGAAAATGAATAATGAAAAAAATAAAAGCATTACTCTTAAAGATATAGAGTACTCATGTGATGACAATAAGAACCCAAAACAAAGAAACAAAAAAAGCTTGGAACTTTATCTAAACAAAATCTGACTAAAATCGAAATGGCAGTGTTGCTTTTAGGAGAAAACTAAGACAAGCTTCAAAAGAGTAGATTTTGATCTTTGATTCAAAACTCAAAGCTTCAAAAGAGTAGATTTTTATGTTGGGTTCAAAGCTCAAAGGTTTAAAGAGTAGATTTTGATATTTGATTTAAAATCTCAAAGCTTTGCAAGAGTAGAGATTTTGATCTTTGATTACAAAAATGAGGAAGAAGTCTTGAGTGTGACCTTAAGAAGCAGGAGGAGGAGATGAATCAAATCCAAGAATACAGGGAACGTAGGCACGAAGCAACAAAGACTCACAGTAACAGCAGCAGATCCAGAACTGACGATGATGATGAAAAATAAAGAGAAGAGAAAGAGAGATGTGTGTGTGTGAGAGAGAGAGAGAGGTATTCAAACATGGAGAGGCGGAATTCAAAGTAAAAGATCTGAGCCGTTGATTTCAAGCTTGTGAATCTAAAGTCTCCCATTAAAGTTCCACGCCTATATTTTTTTATTTTCTTAATTTATTAACAAAAACGTTTTCTTAATTTCTTTCTGTTTTGGGAGATTCTACTGCATCCCCTAGTCATCTTCTTCACTCAAATAACAATTACTGCATTCATTAGCATATATACACATTTTCATTTCAATTACAACTGAAACGCAACTTATTTTCTAATTTAGGTGATATAACATTTTTTAAATCTTTTTCTTCATAAAACAAAGACAAAACTCTTCTTCCTCCTCTCATTTCAAAATGAAAAGAAATCTGCATTAAACCCCTAAAAACCATGTGGACAAAGTCAAACGAAAGGACCACAACAAACTATTTAAAAAGAACGTTGATAACTTTTCAAAATGAATTCAAACATCTCAAGTAAACCAGTAAGTTAACAACAATTTCTAATAAGATTTGTATTTAGATATTGGAACACTTTCGGTCTCAATAAATATTTTTGATAAAAGTTTCCCAATTAAGATAGATCTATAATAGGAAAGAAAAAGACACGCCTAAATAAGCAAGGAGAAAATACTGCTAAATACTTTCCAGAAATATAAAAACGAAACCAAATATGATCTTAGCAAGAATTTGCCAAGAAGCAATTACTAAAAAACTTGCTTAGCTGATTTATTAGTTAATAGCATCACAACAAGTCACAAGTAGATGATAATAAAGGTAAGGTTTCGACTGTGACATAGATAAAGCAGAAGCAAACAAGTTACGAGCTATAAAAGATAAAACGAGAGTAGAAACAAAGTGTGTAATCAATCATGCTTCCACCTTCTGAGACTTGTTCCAGCGACCACCAGGAGAATCAGATCCCCTCTTTCTCCCGAATCTCCCTCCTCGTCTTCCTCCCCTGCATAGACCGACAAACCAAAATGTCTCAGACCGAAACAGAACCAAACCATCACAAGTTTCTAACCAAACAATCCAAACCAAAACATGTACTCACCTTCCTCCACGGCCACCCTTGTCAAACCGGTCTTTGCTGCGAAGAAGACCCCAATACTCCTTTTCAGCTTCGCCTGACACCACCAATATATACACACCCATTTAACTCACACACCCATTTAACTCAAGCAGAACAAGTGTAGTTAAAGACAAGGAAGGCAGTTAAAAAGTGTTTTTTACCGGTAAGAGGTTCTAGGACAGCGATAAAATTCTTCACGGCTAGTCCACCTTCTTTAGCTAATACTGCTGCAGCACGGGCTTTCTGAGATGCTTCTGGTTCATCAAACCTAAGGTAACCCGTCTCAGATCCCATTTTGAAATCCACAAACTTCACATTGAGAAAGAAAAGAAACAATGATTAATAAAACTACAAGAATGAGAAAACGCTAAGAAGAACAAAAGGTGTTATTAGCAGGTACCTTGACATCACCGAATTTTCCAAACACGGCCTTAAGATCTTCACGCAAGACAACATCTTTATTATCTTTATGGGTAGCTAAAGCACCCTTTTCTTCTTTCTCTCCATCATCATCTTCCCCTTCTGTTCCTTGGCCCTGTGCCTGATCAGTGTTTTCTTTATCCTCAGCAGGATTATCTTCTGGCTTTGATTCACTTTCATCCATTTTCTTATCAGCTGACTCCTCAGAACTCTTTTCTGTGGCACCTTCTTCAGCTGCGCGTTTTAGAGTGAATGAAATGATCAAACCCTTGGGATAGCTACAATTATAAGAAACAGCCATAGTCAGTCCAAGAACAATAATTAGCAAGAAAAGACAAGAAAAATGATAGCAGTAGACAAACTCCTACTTTGCCTCAGATTCAGAACCGTTCCTATGGTCAGATCCGTTCTTCTGATTTGCAGAAGCCTTTTGGGGACGGTAGTTAGCAAACTTTTCTTCATCTTTCTCTCTTTCATCATCAAACTCTTTTCTGAAAGAAAAAAATATATATTTTGAGTAAAAGCATCCTGAAAGAAAACTTTATGAAGTGACAAAGAGTAAGTTAAGAGGACATGTTTTCATGCCCAAGTAGAGGATTACTTTGGTTTCATCTCCAACTCGAGACCAGCAAAGACCAAACTCTGCTTCATAACATTCTGGGCATCTTCTTCTGTTGGGAACTCAACCAAGGCAACGCCACAAAACACTCTCGTCTCTGCTACATGACGAGGCATCCTCACACTATTAACCTGCAGAAAACACATACAATAATCAGTAACTCTAACTAATCTCTTAAAAATCATTCGGTAGCGGATTACCTTTCCATACTGACTAAAAAAGGCTTCCACGTCTTCCCTTTTAACATCATAAGAGAAGGGTGAAACAGCTACAGTTCTAGCATTAAGTTGTTCAATCAAATCTTCTAGCTTCAACAATTCTGTACTCCTACCAACCTTTTTCCCTGTGTAATCAAACCCAAAAAACAAAAGTGATCAATAAACTGAATAAGTTATGTTAAAAAAGCTCGTAAATTTGAATACAAAAGACAGGTCTCAGTGTAGCTAACACTTCACATATAACTCTTAACACAAAAATTATAAGACATGTGCTTAAAAACTCACCATCTTCAGAAACCTTCAGAGCAGAAGAGGTTCGAAGAGTATCAGCAACAGCTTTGATGGTATCTTCAGGAACTTCATCTCCTTTGGAATCACCCAACTTCAAATAAGCTCTCATCTTACTGAAGGAACATATCAACCCCAAACTAACCACTATTCACCAAAACCAAACATCAACACTTACCAATAACAGAAAAAAAAAAAAAAAACAAGAAGTAAATAAACTTACAGCCATCATCACTCTCTCTAACAGTCTTCTTGAGGAAATCATCAATGGGAAGATTACTATCACTAAAGTAGAACTCCACCTACAACAGATCAATACCAAACATAATCAAATCAATTGAAGAAAAACTAGTGAAGCCATATATAATAACGTGAAGGAGAGATCTTAGACCTGGCGTAGCACTGATTTGGCCGTCTCTTCGGTTAGAGAAGGAATCGACATTCTTTGTTCAGTGATGTCTGAGAGAGAGAGAGGCAGAAGCAGAGTCTTAGGGTTTAATGAAAGACGGCTTCGTCCGAACTTTTGTGTTAATTTGCCAATATATTCATTTTATTTTTTAACCTTTGAACCCTCTATATTTTATTGTTTTGCCTTTGAGCCCTATATTTCAACTTAATATTACGGAATGACCTAGACTCTTACTGTAGTAACTGATTTACCCCCATATGAATTACAATTAGGAATTTAACCTAGGAATAATCTCATAACCCTATGCCATCAATTAAAATAGTTGTATAAAATATCCTAACATGCATGCAATTCTTTCTTTGGCTAATTTAAGATTATACAATTTTACAAAGATTTTATATTAATATATGTTGCTCTTAATATCGTAAAACGTAATTAGTATATATATTTCAATTTTGTATATGGTTTTTGTCAAAATATTTTTGATTTGTATTTGGTGATATTTTATAAGGAATTACTTTTGTAAATTATATTTTATTTTTAACTTTCAAATAAACAGTTATTTTGTTAATTATTTTCCTAGTTATTTTTATTATTAGTTGAACTATATGTTTATGATGTTGTATATATCAATATAAACTAGTTTAAAAAAATTGATGCTATTTTAGAGAAAAGAGATCATAATTTAATATTTCTATTATTTATTAAAATATCATAATTCCAACATTGTTAATGTACAGAGGTTCTTACTGTATAAAAAACATGTGGCAGATTTTAAAATCTGGATCATTACAAATTCTGAACAAATAAATTGATTGAGAAACTCATGCTAATTATGAAATATCAACTCATAACTTTTTATAAAAAGAAAAATATTGGTGACTAACAAAACTTATTCTGTGTGTCATAACTTATTAGTATGGATCAGATGTACATTTTTAATTAACGACCTGGAGGTGCTGAGAAAGATGCATTGCGATTTCCTCTTCTACGGGAGCCGAGCCTGGAACGGCCGTTGGTACTTTTCACCGGTTAGGTGGTCTGGTCTTTACATCGTATGTTACATTTGCAATAACGCTTGATCTTATGTATCATGTAGATATTATCACATGTGCAGTTAAAATACTTTTCGTTGTAAGTTGACGACATATACTTCTCACACGCTTTCGGTCCATCAACTTTGCAGTTTCCTTCGATATCTTCTATTCTTGGACACAACTCATCTGGATTACTCTCTTCTATTATGTTATATATCAACCACACAGAGAAAAAAAAAAAAGGAATGTTAGCTTGTGGTTGGAGATATCTACATAAACAATTGCAGTACAAGCCGGATCTCCAATTTTGAAAAATTGAAACATTTCTTAAAAACTTCAGTGAAAAAAATTCACAATTTGGAAATCTATGTCTTTGTAAAAAAGTTTTAAAAATTTTGATTACCAATACCAATGTTTTATTGGGTTATGCCTTATTTGGCCCGAGTGCAACATTTGCCATTTGTAACAATAATCAATGTTTTGTAAGCAAATATCGAAAGGAAATGAATATATGTATATACCTTTAGGTCCTTTATTACCATCACTCATTACGAGAAAGATAAGAACACCGAAACCTATAAACCAAGTAGCAGATCTCATGGTTAAACAATGTTCTACGTACTTGCAGAATACTATAACTTGTTTTTCATTCCTGGCAAGTATTTGTTTGCTTTGCAAACACACTCGTAATATATTTATATTTATTTAAAACACACACTAAAAATAGATAATTCTATCTTTAGAACCATATACTTTGTAAAAATTCAACGTGTCGAGCACTCGAGCTAACTAATTCCAGTGTCAATTTTTACTTTTAGTAAATCCCAACATGCATGCAATTCAATTCCTTCATAAGAAAAAAAACATGCATGCAATTCTTTTTCCATGTTTAACAACTATTATACAATAAAAATGCTATGGATTAAATTAGACTGGTTCAAAATATAACATAATTTAATAAACAATAATTTTTTATTTATGTTGCATTTAATACTAAAAGTAAGAATTAGTATTTATTATTGAAAAATACTTTTGGATAGTACTGAAAAGTTTTTGTTATAAAAATAACACATAAAGAAGAAAAATGACCAAAATATTTTATTAATATTTTTGGGGTTAGGGTTTCAATTTTTTTTAAAAAAATTTGGTCTTTTTTTTTTGAGAGGTATTTTTGTGACAAAATTTTAAAATAATGCTATTTAAGAGAATTGCTTTATTATTTGGTGATTTTTATAAAAAATATATGTTACAAGTTATTATATTTTTAATTTCTTCCAAAAAATATCATTACATTTTTGATTGTTTAATTATTATTTCAATTTTATATTCATACTAAAAAAATAGTTTTAAATTTTGATGGTATTTAAAAATCTTAAATTAATAGTTGCATAGTCTATCAAAATATTTTAGTTCTAATGTTATTAATTTATAGAGTATTAACAATATAAACATCTTGTGGCAAAAATGAAAATATGTATTTCTACAAAAACTGGAAAAAAGATTGATTGAGAAACTCATACTAGTTAAAGAAATATCAACTCATGAATTTATTACAAAAGAAATATTGGGTATTTGGGTTACTAAAAATAAATAAATGTGCTCTAAACTCTCACAACTTTTTTTTTTGAACTGAAAAAATTCTCACAACTTTACTTTTGTTATTAGTCTAAGGAGATGTTGCTTAACGAGCTTAAGGTGGAATGTCATTACATCGTATGGTACATTCGCAAAAACGTTTGGTCTTGTGTAACATGTAGATGTTATCACATGTGCAATTATCATATTTTGCTTTATATGTTTTCCTCATATAATTCATGCACCCTTTCGGTCCATCAACTTTGCAGTTTCCTTCGAGATCTTCTATTCTTGGACACAAATTATTTGGTTCCCCCTTTTCTATTATTTTTTTTATCAATCACACACACAGAGCAAAAAGAATGTTAACTGGTGGTTGAAGATCATTATGTATACAATTGCAGTGCAACATTTGCGACTTGTAACAACAATGTTTTGTATTAAGCAAATATCGAGAGGAAATGAATAAATTAAGTATACTTTTAGGTTCTTTACCATCATCACTCATAACGAGAAAGATGAAAACACAAAAAACTATACACCAAGTAGCAGATCTCATGGTTAAAGATAGAAATGGTGATAAACAATCTTTTACTTGTGTGTTTTCTCTCGTGATAAATATACTTAAACACACATTAAAAATAGATAGTTCTATCTTTAGAAACATATACTTTCGTAAAATTCAACGTGTCGCGAATTAACTAATTACACGGGATCAATTTTATTTTAGTAACTTCCTAACATGCATGCAATTCTTTTTCCATGTTTAATCATCCTTACACGTTATTTTCTTATAAATGAATAAAAATTAATAATAAATTAGTCTGATCAAAATATAAAATAATTTAATAAAGTAATAAACTTTTATTTATGTTGTAAAAATAATTAGTATATGTTAATTCTTATTTGGTGAATTTTCTAAAAAATAACTTGTTACAATTTATTATGTTTTCAATTTCCAATAAAGATTAATTAAAAATTGTTATTATATTTTAATTATTAGTTTAAATTTGTATTCATACTATCAAACTAATTTTGTATTTCTGATGCTATTTAAATAAACATAAATTAATAGTTCTTAATTTTTTAAATATTATACTTTTTTTTTTGTAATCCAAATATTATACTTCTTAAAATTATTAATTTGTAGAGTATTAACTATTAACAGTACAAACATCTTGTGACAAAATTTAAAATCTGGATTTCTACAAAATCTGGAAATAGACTGATTGAAAAACTCACACTAGTTATAAAATATCAACTCATGACTTTATTACAAAAGAAAGATTGGTGGCTAACAAAACCTATTCGTGTGTGATCTCCCCACTACAAACTCTAACAACTTCTCTTTTTTTTTTTTTTTTTTTTTTTTTTTTTACTTCCCTTTTGTTATTAGTAAGGACTAATGAGATGCTATTTAACGAGGCTGGATCGGTGGAGGTGGAGGGTTCGGACATATTGATTCACATCGGCAGTAACGCTTGATCTTATGTAACATGTAGACGTTGTCACATGTGCAATTAAAATAGTTACGGTTATAAATTGTCGACATATACTTTCCACACCCTTTCGGTCCATCAACTTTGCAGTTTCCTTCGATATCTTCTATTCTTGGACACAAACTAATTGGATCAACTTCAACCAAAAAAAAAAAACTTATCTGGATCAACCTCTTCAATAATTTTATATCAACCACACACATCAAAGAGAAAAATGTTAACTGGTGGTTAAAGATATTTAGATTAAAAATTGGACTGCAACATTTTGCGACTTGTGACAAAAAACATTATCGAAAGGAAATGAATAGAGCATACCTTTAGGTCCTTTACCATCAGATACTTCGAGAAAGATGAGAAGACAAGAAACTATACACCAAGTAGCAAATCTCATGGTTAAAGATAGAGATACTATAACTTGTGTGTTCTCTCGTGACAAGTATTTGTTTTCTACGTATACACACTCGTAATAAATATACTTAAAACACACACACATTAAAAATAGATAATACTATCTTTAGAAACATATACTTCGTGTAATTCAACGTGTTGGATATCTAATTCCACGGGATCAATCTTTATTTTTAGTTAATTTCTTCTTGGAAAATTCATCTATTGTTTATTTTCACATTTTTTTCTGTGTATGTACCATTGTATATACGTTTAAAATAATAATTGAAACATCGTTTATAACCCTTTGTCAATAAAAGATGATCAAAAAGAATGATGAGGTTTTTGCAAAGAGTGGGACTTAAATGTTCAAGAAAATATATAATCAAAATTACAGCATATATTTATATAGTTCACGGTGAAAGCTAGAACACAAGCAGTGTTATTTGGAACACCTTCACAGATGTCAATCAAATAGCTACAAATGAATGAAGTAGACTAATCATGCCAATAGGCCCAGTAGTTGTGGTGAAACTTATTAGACCATCTCCATAGAGGGGTTCTTAGAGAGAGGTTCTTAGCGGAAATTTAGAACCGGTTCTTAACTTCCGCTAAGAACCCCTCCCTAAGAACCCCTCTCTAAGAATCCCTCAATAGACATGTTCTTACACTTTAGGATATGTAAACTGATACTGTTCACTGCTCGACTGAGAAGGATTGATTCCATATTTTGAAGTGTAACCATCGCTTGAACCCATGTTGAACCTCCTCATACTTGTTCCATACGTTAGAGGGTTGTCACTGGGGTTTTCAGAAGAGCTATACGTCCTGCCACTCCCTTCCACGTTTCTTAGGGTCACCTCACCTTCAAGAGCACGGATTACCTATTCAAGTTTTAGGTTTGTTCAGTTTGGATATAGGGACTTGTCACATTCTCATGCTTATGATATGATGTTTAGGATTAGAGAAAGGAAAGACAAACCTGGCTCTTTCGGGGGCGAAACCAAGCTGATTGGCGTATGCAAGCAGCAGCCATGTCTGCCATCTGAGTTTTATTTGGTAATTTTTATACAAAAATAATTAATTACATATTATTATTTAGCCAATTTCCAATAAAATTAATTATTTTTTTTAAAAATATATTTTATTATTAGTTTAGTTTTTGTATCCATGCTAACAAACTAGTTTTGAATTTTTATGCTATTTTTTAAGTATCATAAATTAATGATTCTATAATTTTTAAATATTACAGTTCTAAAACTTATAAATTTATAGAGTATTAACAGTTTAAACATATATTGTGGCAAAAATTAAAATCTGGAATTCTACCAAATCTGGAAAATAGATTGATTGAGAAACTCATACTAGTTATAAAATATCAACTCATGACTTTATTACAAAAGAAAGATTTGTGACTAACAAAACTTAATTATTGTGTGTGATCTCCGCACTACAAATTCTCACAACTTCTCATTTGTTATTAGTAAGGACTAATGAGATGTTATTCAAAGAGGCGGGAGCGGTGAAGGTGGAGGGTTGTCGCTACATAGTGACTGACATCGACAATAACGCTTGGTCTTATGTAACATGTGCATGTTGTCACATGTGCAATTAAAATAATTCAACTTATAAACTGTCGTCATAAACTTCGCACACACATTCGGTCCATCATCTTTGCAGTTTCCTTCTATATCTTCTATTCTTGGACAAAATTTATCTGGAACCTCCTCTTTTAAGAATTTTATATCAACCACACACACACAAAAAAAAAGTTAGCTGGTGGTTAAAAATATCTAGATAAAAAAAATTGCAGTGCAACATTTGCGACTTGTGACAAAAACATTATCAGAAAGATGAAAATAGCATACCTTTATCTTTTTTACCATCACTAATTACGAGAAAGATGAGAACACAAAAAACTATACACCAAGTAGCAGATCTCATGGTTAAAGAATAAAGATAGAAATGGTGATAAAACAAGCTCTTACTTGCAGAATACTTTAACTTGTGTCTCTCTTATGACAAGTATTTGTTTTCTACCTAAACACATTCGTAATAAATATACTTAAAACACACATTAAAAATAGATAATACTATCTTTAGAAATATATAGTTTGTAAAATTCAACTTGTAGAGTTAAGTAATTCCACATAATCAATTTTTATTTTTAGTATTTTTTTTCTTGAAATATTCAATTGTTTATTTTTTTCACATTGTTTCTGTGATGTACAATTGTCTTTACGTTTAAGAAAACAATTGAACATCGTTTACATCCCTTTTTGTCAATAAAAGATTATCAAAAAGAATGATGAGGTGTTGCAAAGAGTGGGGACTTACACATTGTTCAAGAAAAATATATAATCAAGATTACAACATATTTATAGTTCACGGTGAAAGCTAGAACACAAGCAGTGTTTCTTTGGAACCCATTCACAGATGTCAATCAAATAGCTCTACAAATGAATGAAGTAGACTAATCATGCCAATAAAGCTCAAAACTTGTGGTGACACTTACTACACTTTAGAACCTGTAAACTGATGTTGTTCACTGCTCGACTGAGAAGGATTGATTCCATATTCTGAAGTGGAACCTTCACTTGAATCCGTGTTGAATCTCCTCTTACTTGTTCCATACATTATTACAGGGTTGTCATTCGGGTTCTCAGAAGAACTATACCTCTCTTCCACGTTTCTTAGGGTCACCTCGCCTTCAAGAGCACGGATTACCTAATTCAAGTTTTAGGCTTGTTCAGTTTGGATACAGGGGGACTAGTCACGTCCTCATGAATATGATGTTTAGGGACAAACCTGGCTCATTCGGGGACGAAGCCAAGCTGATTGGCGTATGCAAGAAGCAGCACAAGCAGCCATGTCTGCCATTTGAGTTGTGTCGTAGTTCTTCTCCAGTCTAGGGTCTACAAGAAGGTCAAAACTTTCTCCAGAGATAGCTTTTGCAAGCAATGGCCTCGCCTGAGGAGATATCAAAATTTTACTTCTTTCAACTCTAAATATATATGAACCATCATCATTATGTATATTGGACTTACCCAGTCAACTAAACTCAGGTTTCTGGTAGGATCTTTGGCGAAGATTGGTGGACGTCCAGTGATGAGTTCTAGAAGCACGACCCCAAAGGAGTATACATCTGATTTATCAGTTACTTTACCACTAGACGCATATTCTGGAGCCATGTATCTGTTTAAACCATACCATACAAGTGGAGCGCAACACACTCTAGTGATTAAATGATGCAAGAATGAGAAAGCTTGAAGCGGTAGAATACTATAAAGTATGGTTGGCGTTTTACCCGAAAGTTCCTACCACTCGAGTAGATATATGAGTGACTGATGAATTGGTGTCTGAAAAGAACTTGGCTAGTCCAAAGTCAGAGACCTGAAAGATGCAAAAACAAAAAACAGAACAAGAAACTCAAAATGGTATGAACTCTAAGCAGCTACAATGTAGTTTTGTTAAAATAGAACAACCAAATCACCTTTGCCTCATATTTGGAATCTAGAAGGATATTAGCTGCTTTGATATCACGGTGAATTATAGTTGGACTGCCTGCAAATTCAATAAATCAAAATCAATCCCAGCATTTGAGAAAACCGGAAACCCCGGTATAGATATAACTCACAATCCTCATGAAGATAAGCTAAGCCTTTAGCTGCTCCTACAGCAATCCTGAGCCTCATACCCCACTCCAACACACTTCCTCTGTTCCCTACAACGCTCAAAACAAAATGTCTTAAAAAATGAGTATAAACACACACAAAAAAAATCAAATCATGAAACATTATTGGTTTACCATGCAAGTGAAACTCCAAAGTATCTTTAGGAACAAACTCGTAAACCAACAGTCTTTTATCTCCGTTAATGCAATAACCAACCAAGGAAACGAGGTGCTTATGATGAACCCTACTGATAGTATCAACCTCAGCTTGAAACTCTCTTTCACCTTGATTGCTCCCAATCTTCAGCTGTTTCACCGCAACTTCTCTCCCGTTTCTCAGCACCCCTTTGTGAACGTAGCCGAACCCTCCTTCTCCCAAAAGGTTAGCCTCTGAGAATCCACCCGTTGCCTCTAGTAGCTCTTCGTACGTGAACGTTCCTGATGACATTGTAACGTTCATTGCAACAGCATTGCTCTCCTTAGTACCATAGCTCACGCTGGATGAATAGTTAAGTGGTGGTATAGTGATAACATTCGTCTGGTCTGATTCTACATTGCCACCTCGTTGATGTTGAACTGATTCAGACAAGAACTCAAAAGCAAAATGTTAATAAATACTCATTCAGTTTCAAAATGATCTATGTTTTATATAGAAAAAATATATTTCAAAAAAATAACCTTTTACATTTTTAATGCTTTTTTAGCAGCCAATAATATAAATTGTAAACTTTTTAAAAATTAATTGTATTTATTGATTTTTTATTGGTTAAAATTGTGAAAATAGTTAATTATAAAAATAACTTATTTAAAAGGAGTATATTTTATTTGACAAATGAGACGAAAAGGTTCAATTTTCATGTATGCTTATCACAATGTAGACATAAAGATTAAGTTTTTATTTTGTATCAGACGATAAATTTTGAATTTTTACTGCAATTTATTACCTTTTGGTGGATTTTTTGATTGGTGACGAGGAGAAGTGTTGTTTCTGTTTCTGGTGGCTCTGTAGAAGACGAAGAGGAGACCTAAGAGAACAAGCAGAAGAGCTCCAACGATCACACCGCCGAATAAGAATCCGGCGGAGGATCGGTGGTACGACGTCGTCTCGGGGAGACTCTTTGGTACCAGTGGCTGTGCTGTTCCCGGGGAGATTGTTTGGGCGGGAGTTGTTTTGGGCTCTATAATGGGCCCATTAGGTGTTGCTATAGTTCCGTCTGGTAATGGGCCTATGGGCCCGAAGAAAGGAAGAGTTGCTGCTGGGGAGTTCTTTGGCGACGGAGTGGATGAAGACGGGAATGGTGGCGTTGAGAGTGGTGGTTTAGGTGGTGGGGAAGTTTCTGGGAGAGATGGAGTGGTGGGAGAAGGCTTTGGTGGAGAAGAAATGATGGGAGGAGGAAGTGGAGGTTTAGGGCCACGGCGGCGAGGAGGAGACGACGGTGGTGGAGAAGCTGTGTTCACCGGTGGGGTTGTTTCGGTTGGTAGTGAAGGAGGTGGTGGAGTAACTGTTTTTACCGGCGGCGGTAGTGACTCAGAGGGAAGTGGAGAAGGCGGTGGAGACGGTTTGGCGGGAAGGAAGGGCAATGACGGTGAACCGGAAGGAAACGGAAGAGAAGGTGGGGGTTCCTCGGGAGGAGACGGTGCTGGTTCTTCCGGAGGAACCGGTGGTGGTTCTTCCGGAGGAACCGGTGGAGCTTCTAACGGAGGAGACGGTGGAGCTTCCACAGAAGGAAGAGGTGGTGGGGAAGCTGTGGGAGGTAAGATAGACGGTGGTGGAGCCAACGGAGGAGGAGATTCCAATGGCGGGGGAAGTGGAGATAAAGGAGGAGCTGGAGGTGATGACGTGGCAGGCGGAGAATCCGCTGGAGCCGGCGAGGCAGAAGGAGAGAGCGACATGAGAAAACGATGCCGTTTCAGGGAATGAAACAAGGGGTTGGTGAGGAGTTGTCACTTTATCTAAGAGAGGGAAAGAAGCAGGTGAGGTTTTGAGCATATTATCACAAGGTTTTGTCGTATAGAGCAGTGTAAGTTTCTGTAGCTGAGAATGTGTTTCAGCTTTTTTTCTCATCTCAACTCTGTTTCCGGTGATTATTATTGCTTAAGTATCTTACATTATTATTTTATTTTTTCAATAACACATTAGACAGCGGAGCAAATCACTATGGTTAGCATCGCCGCTCTTGAGCAACCCACTTCCTCTTGTCAATAATACAAACTTATGGTGGTCGATTTATCAGATTATTTTACATGTTTCCAGTTTCTTTTCTTACAAGTGGAAAAGATAGAAAGATTCTAACTTTCTGTGGATTTTTTTTTTTGTGTTGACAATTGCCCCAATTAAAGAATTTCAATGATATCAATTTTCAACTGTGAATAAAGTGTATATATACTCTGCGGGGTTTAGAGGTTCACGGGATGAGTCTTGTGCCAGTTGAAAACGACGGTTTGTTCTATATTGTGGCGGACACAGTCCACAGAATCTATAGCCCACTAGAACTATGCGTTTCAAGATGTGTTAATGTACATTGCTTATATCTTTTTTTTTTTTTTTTGGAACACAACTTTCATTAAAAAAAACTCAAACATTCGGACTACAAACAAAGAACGAGTTTAACCAACTCTAACGATAACAAACATAAAAGCATATAAGCTAGATGTAGAGAAATCTCTAAGATAGGTTGACAGCGAACTCGAAGCACAGCTCGAATGCGTCGGGACAAGAAACACGGCAGTGCCGGGAACTTGAGATTTAGTCACCTTATGTCGTGACGTTAAGCTCCAATCCGCATCTCGGAATATCATCGAAACGACATCCGTTGCATCTTCAGGCCCCGAACGGACCGCTACACAAGATGGCAAAACGATTATGGATAAGGATACACACTTCCATTTAGTGTTTGGAAGGAAAACATTCCTCGTAGATGAGGCAGAGGGTAATATGGATCGCAACTCCGGAAAGAAGGATGATAGTGATGAAGACGAAATAGATTGTCCCGGTGAATCCACCAGTAAATAGAACCTAGGAAAACTCTTCCTATAAGCAATGTGAAAACGAGCTTCGGTAATAACCTCGGTGAATCCATCAAAAATTATTAGCAAATTGACCAAAGGAGCAAAAGTCCCCCACACAAGCATGAGCTTTGAAATTGTTGGGCGTATGGTACCTTGGTCTGGTGGTGTCACCCTCAAACACACTTGAGGACAGAAGTTATCTTCTTCCTGGTGGAGAGGATAAGTTGACTGAGCTATCTAATGAGCTAAGTATGGAGGAGACAGTAGATCCAGATGAAGAGGTTTAAATCCGGGGTGGTAGTTGGTGTCTTCCCCAACCGAGGGTAGATAGTCTCTGGTTTGAGCCACGGCGGCGCAGAATAGAGGCGATAAAGGGACACGGCGGGAGCAAACAGAGGGCATGGCAAAGGAACACGAGCGGGAATGGGGAATCCCCCAGCAAAGTTCGGGTTCAGAGAAACCTAACCCGTTGAACGAAGGAGCCACTCTCCAAACCACGGCGGCGAGCCTACTCCGAGGGTGACCGTCGAGTTGAGCAGCGCCGTGAACGATGACGGAGAAGGTGACCGGACAGCACGAGACAAAATAGTAGTAGACGAGAAAGCTTGGACCAGGATGAAGGAATCGACAGAGATCCCGACGCCGGCGGTTTGCGACCTCGCCAAACAGACAGAGTACATAATCAACAGTTACTGTATATATTCTCTTTTGGAGCAATGAGTACATATAGAAAAAAAGTTGGCAGTATGTATTTACAGTCAAAAAGAGAAACACTACTTTTCCTAATCTTTCCATATGATTTTGGTCATGCTAAAAGTCCCTGTCTAACTAAAACTAACTGTTAATGGTTGTAACTTTACAGTCTTTTTAAATCTGGTAAGAAGAGCCCTCTGAACACAGCAGACGGAAATTCCCTTTGGAATGGTCCGTTCCTCTTCACTTCCAAGGGAAGATTGAAACAGAGCATCGCCTTGAGTCGAGCCGTGGATGTGGGAACATTTTCCCTCAAACAATCTGAAGCTCTAGATTGAAATTTAAAGACACTGAGATTTTGTTGATGTCCTAATCAGCCTGCAACGGCTCTAAAGAGCCCCATGTTTTTCCAACCTTCAGTTTCACATGTAGAGGGACTGAAAATACACAACACAATCAATCAACTCAACATATAATTTATATATATACATGGCATAAAAAAAGGAGCATGGCATATGAGGAACGTACCGAGGAGTGAAACCGCATTTTCCATGCTGGATTGTAGCAACACTGCAGCTTCTTTTGCGTAAGAAGGATCAACTTCCAGCACAAGTTCATCATGAACCTACATCACGATGTGAAAAAAAATTAGTATTAACGTGCAGGAAAAAGTATATAGATATAAATTATGGAAAGAAACAACAGAACTCGAGCAATGAAAAGGGTGGACATCTCTCACCTGTAGAAGAATTCTGCACCGTCCCTTCAACACGTGAAACCTAGTTTCAGTAGAACTAGATGCTGCAGTATCAATATCCTCAGAAATTGCAGAGTATATGTTTATCATCGCAATCTTGATTATATCAGCAGCAGATCCCTGAATAAAACCCACAATCAGGTAATATTACATGGTCTGGAAGCAAAAAGGGAAGACTACACATTTTTATACTAAAATAGATAGATCTGGTATAGTGTTATATTAAACGTCACAGTATAATGAAGTCTCAGGGAGAAGGAAAGGAAGAAACAAGGTCGGACCTGGCACACGGAATTTACAGCTTGCCTTTGAGCCTTAGATTTCTCTTTGGCATTCCCAAATTTAATTTTCGACAAGAACCTTCTTCTTCCCTTGAGAGTCTGAATGTATCTGGCATATCAAAAGATGTTTGTAGATTGTAATCATAGCTCATAAAGAAGCAACCCAATTCAAGGAACACATGGACTGGACTATTTTTAAACCAAAAACATTAGAAGGAACTAGACTTGGCGAAACTGAGCATGCACTCGAGGATAAGAACCTCAATCAGATTTTAAAAACTCTCAACACAAATGCTAGACCTAAGGTCTCCTCATGAAGGGTGATCAATTCGTTGACCAGTTTGTAAAGCAAAGCCGAGGGAGATGAAATATAGCAGTAATTTAAGTATAATAAGCATTGATGAAGATAAGTGTATGACATACTCACCCTTTTTCCTGGCAAAATGAAACTGTTTCGTTAAGCCAAGAGGTGACTGCAGGGAAAGAACTTTTAAAGCTTGTGATTTTCTCCTTGGCTTCATCTGAGCTGCATTCAAGCTGTTCAGCAAGTCTGTTTGCACCCATTCCGTAAAGGATTCCATAGATCAATCTTTTGGTCTGATCTCTATCATGCAGACTAACAGAATCCTCCGTCTTCCCAGTCCATCTGGCAGCTATCATCGTAAAGACATCACCATCTGGCTGACTAAGCTGTGCAATCAACGAAGAATCTCTAGAAAAATGTGCCATAAGTCGCAACTCTATCTGAGAATAATCTGCCGTCAAGAGTAACCAATTATCCTGTTATGAAAAAGTCGATATCATATTCAGTCTTCTTGGGAGGAAATAAATGCTTTCAGTTGCACAACATTTTTTTTTTTTTTTGAGAAATATGCTGTCTTGTTGACTTGAAGACCAAGACACAAAACTTCTAGAAATTACAAATTTACCTGAGTAGGAACAAAGAAATCACGTGCATTGACTTTGCAGCGATCAGCATCTGAATTTACTTCTTTTCCATTTTTGTCTAGTATGAACTCTACTTCATGCTCAACAGACTGCAGAAAAGTTATATGGTCATTGGTTTTTGGATACACGGTAGAATGAAAAAGGAAACATAGTAGAAGTCATACTTGGAGATTAGGCTCCTCTATGGAAAGCCGCCCAGTTGCTGTTGATGTTTGAAGCCAGTGGCCATGCAAAGTGTACCTTTGCGTGCTCAAGCGTAGTTTAGCAAGTGAACAAATTGATCCAAGTGTACAATTTAAGAGCTTTGCCAAAGTGCGGTGCTCTTTGATAATTGGGACAAGAGGATGCTCATTCCTGGGACAGTCATATTCCCAAGTAAGCACATGTTCTGTGTAAAACCTTACCGCTGAAAGTAGCTCAAAAAGTCTGTTAGCTCTTTGCAATACCTTAAAAGATCCAAGCACTGCTTATCAGTACTTGGATGAAGTTTCCCTTTATTGTGGGCTTCCGGTATGGGCAACTTCAACTGTGCAAACAGCACATTTGCAATATCAGCTGGGTTGTGCAATGAAAATGTCATGCCAGCTAATTCGAATGCTTTCTTCTCAAGGGACCGCAGCTTATCCCGCAATATATTCCGTGCCCTAAGGCATCCCTCTATATCGACGCCTATACCCCAGAGCTCCATGTCTGCAAGGACATTAACCTGAAACACAGAATGAATGCATTATGCTGTCGCATAAACAACTAACTTAGTAACGGAAAACAGATTAACACTGGGACGATTGCCTCCCTGGGCAATATTTAGCTCTACCCCATCGGGATATTCATCACGAAGCTGTATAGCCTACCAAACACTTACCACCATAATACGAAAATTCTGAAAGGAAAACCAACCGCAGATGGCTTCTTGAACAAATAATTTCACATAAATATTTGACTTTGAGCGTCACAATTAGCCGGATGCTGGTGCAGTTTAGATAAAGTGATAAACCTCCGAAAAAATAAAAGCAGTGAAAAGGGGATATATATACCAGCGGCATTTCAGTGGTTGTGAGTGCTTCAAGAAGTTCTTCGGAGACAAGGATCTTCCAAAGAGCTGAATAAAGGGCTCGCGTTTGAGCAACCCGTCTGCAGCAACCATTGTGGGCAACCCTTCGGATCTGATTCCTCCACCTGCCACTGCGATTTGCAGCGTCAGCTGCCTCTGGTGATAGTCTTTTCTTTACCTCCTACAACAGTTTTAGAAACTTTTAATGAACAACTATACTACATAAGTATGAGCTAAATCTGTGTGTGATGATAGACTAACCAACAAAAGAATAAAAGATATAACACCGTCGTCAGGAGAGAGATGATATTACATTAAATTCACTCTGCCAGTTATCAATCTAGAATTACCTTATCTATGTTTGGATTTGAGTGTCTTTCCTCATCTGGCCAAAGAATCCATGACACGATGCTCATGTCAATGGTGTGGTTTACGCGAAGCGGAGGCATCACTAACCAAGATCCATCCACCAACTCAAAATCCCTGATGCCTTCTGCAAGATTCAGGCGAGTGCATCTTTGGATTAAAATGGCAGGACTCTTGAGCACTTGAATCTGGACTTTCAAATTCCACGTGAACTTTCTCGTCTTTTCATTCCCCATTATAGTACTGATTCTGTTCCACCTAGATTTTATAACATCAAACATGTTGTGGGTACCCAAAACCTCTTTCTTGCCAATAGCAGCATCCTTGGAAAGCTTTTCTGCACATTCTAGGCTGAGAAGGTCCTTATTAAGATTGACATAGTATACAGGAGAGCTATCCCAGCAGATCGCAATTCCATGTATCTCATAAGAGACGCGGGAATTCAAACCTTGAAGTTTATTATAGTGGATATCAAAGAAAAATTCCCTAGCAGATTCCCAGAGATCCAGGAAAGAATCAATTCCGCCACGAATATTTCCTGCAGTTATTGGACCCTTTTCACCAGCATTATCCTTATTGCTAAGAGGAATATCGGCATTCCTCGTCAACTTGTGCTCAGCATTATCCTCATTTTTGATATCTCTGTCATCGCTGGAAAGAATACTAACAGCATTAGGCCCATCAGTGCCAACTGTAGTTCCTATAGGTTGAAAATCAGGAAGAGGATCGGTCAAGTCAACTTCTGATGAAACTTCTAAGGCAGCACCAGATACTTCCCTTGGCTTTTCTCTGTGATTATCCGTGTCAAGGTTTCCACGTTCCATGTTCCCCTCCATGCTTGATTGTCCTGGAAAATGTTGTAGTCTACTGGGAGAAACAGAGCCCCCGGAAATGTCTCTTTCAATAGTTACTTGACCATTGGGATTCCCAGTAGGAGCTAACGGCAAGGGACTCGACAAGTCATGAACATCCAAACCAAGCGACTTAAAGGCAGAGAATGCAGCAGCCCTCGCCTCTTCTGCTTTCTCAAGAACAATTTTGCGCGCCCCATTCTTGATTTTCTTGGCTAATACCAACTGTATCCTTTTCTGTCCTGTACCTAGTTCACCATACCAACTCGAGCACATTAGATGAAAGGGGATACAATATTCTTTCCAACAAATTGCCAACTTATCATTCCTTATATAAGCTGGAGAGACCTCAGAGAGGTAACAAAAACATCAATCTAAACTGTCTAAGAAAACTGATTACCTTCTGCAGCCCATGCTGAAGATTCAAAGAGAGCTTTGAATATTTCAGGGATGGATGCTTCTGCTATCGCCTGAGATGTACGCAAGCCAGCTTTGTACAATGCTCTAGCTCTTGAACCCTATTTATTCAGCACCAAAAGCCATCTTTGTCAACAACACTCATATCGTAGCTACAAGTTTCTGGAAGTTACAAGTACCTTTATATATGGAATGCTAGTAAGTTCAACAATTTCAGCCCTAACACCAAATGATACACGGTTCTGGAGTTTGGCAACTAAGCCTTCCAGATCATGCCAACCAAGCCTCTCACAGAACACCGAAACCATGGAACAAAACCTTCCAGCGTTCTCCTGTAGCGCTTGAACCATACCTCTAGCCACTTTAAAGGCTTCACAAACCTCAGATACAGAAGCTTCCTGCATTTCATGGTTCAAAAAATCAACAGTTTAAGAGAATATCTTGGAGTGTACGTGATCATGTAAGCTGCAACGGGTTTATATATATGAGCCAAAATAAGAAGCTTAGCAAAGATAAAGAAAAAATACAAGAACGAAAGAAGCAGTAGGGGAGCCACCTGAACCAATTTTGACAAGATGAGGGCAACAAAAAATCGTTTGCACACTCGAAGCATCTGTTCATCTGAAAGCATCTTACTGCTCGTTGAACCATGCCGATTGTCATATTCTCCACGCAAATTCTTCTTGACATCTTGTGGTTTGTTTAGAGTTCGCACTGTTCCACCATGTGCCATGCGCATCAGAAAAGGTTCAACCACTCCAACTCTATTGCCAACAGACTGAAAATTGTGAGATCAAGTAACAGTATCAGCGTACACTTCCAAATATTTTGTGTAATTATGCCCATGTAACAAGGCGTAATGCCATTCGAAAAATACTACAAAACACAGAAATATTAACAAGAAGAATACCATTAACTAGGATGACGGTCAATTTGAGGAAAAGATATCTGACAACATACCTCTTGCTTATCCACACATAATAATGTCATATATTAGCAGAGAGTACAAGCTTACCTGTTCTAAAGGAGACAGTTCCATAAACCGTTCATAATACAATTCCCAGTTTGGTTCAACACCAACATTAATTGGTGTGACTAAGTAGACCAAATGCAAATCAGAAGCCATAACTAGTCCTTCACGTGATCTAAGAAGATCATCCAGCACAATCTGCAGAATCACACAATTACATCCACGTCAAGCATGCTTAATACTATTTAAAATGCATTATCAATTATGGAAGTCAGATTAAATTACAAGTGACTCTTCTGGGCAGAGTGAACTGCCAAAAGCTCCACGTCCGAGGGGTGTTGTAGTGTATAACTTTGTCTCTTCATTCCACTCAAGAAATTTTCTGTGGCACAGCCACCGAAGGGAATCCTGGGCTGATCTGACCACATCTTGGAAGGGCTTTGTAGAATTCAGAAGAGTACACCTAACATAGCGGTGTATATCTTTGGCAGTCTGAACAATTCCACCTGCCACAACTTCTAATATTGCATGAGTCATTCCATTCTTGTCCTCAGATAAACAAGACTCCAAAGGTGGGCAGCTCTCATTCAGAAGTGCCATTATTCGTTTGAGTTCTCCTGGTTTGCAAATCAACACCTGGAAAGATTTAAATTTTGGAACAAGAATCAAAGGCCTAGACCATTGACCAATCCAAACAAGAACAAAGATGTCTGGAAATTTCACTATCAGGAACTGAAATAGAATTTATAACATCATTATTCTAAAGATATTAAAGGCATACACTTTCTCCTTTTGTATCAATCCCAGTCCGCCCAGCCCGACCAGCCATTTGCTTGTACCTTGTTCCATCAATAAAATCACGGCCAATCATTGGTTGCCGAAAAATGACTCTCCTTGCAGGCAAGTTAACCCCCGCCGCCAGAGTGGATGTAGCTGTTAAGACACGTACAAGACCCTTACGGTAACAGGTCTCAACTATCTCTCTTTCTTCTACCTGTAATACAAATAAATTTATTTGTCTATTTAGTGCTAATAAAAAGATATTCACTTTGCATAATATTCACCATATCACATGTAAATAGCAAAAAATGGATTGTGTATACATACTGTAAGACCGGCATGGTGGTAGGCAACCCCAAAAGGAAGAGTTTCTTCTAGTACAGGATCTACACCAGATGGAGACCTTCGCAGGGCATCAATAGCAGATGTGATATCCATAAACTCGCTATTTTCACCATCAACGTCTATAAGCACTTTCTTAATGAGCTTTGCAATATGCCTAGCAGTTGATTCACATCCTTTTCGACTCGAGCAAAATATCAGCACTGAATTCCCCTCTTGAACAACCTGGATTATAACATTACACCTGAGTTTTCCTTCTTGAACCAAATTTGAGTACATGTATAATAAGAAACTTACAGAAAAAGAGGAAAGTACTTAATTAGGACCTTAACTCGCAAACACCATTACCTCGTTACAAAGCTCAATGATATGGTCTGGGTCTTTTCCTCCCATATCAGCAGCTTTTGGTAAAGTCCTCACAACTTCCATCTTTTTATTATAAATGGTGTTACCAACTTTAATATACTCCACCAGCGGAACTGGTCGAAACTCAGTCTGATATAAAGCTGCCTTTCAACATGTAAACCACAATAAGTTTTCTGCTTAAAAAGGCCACAATAAATTTACCGAGTTCCAATAGAGGTGACAACAATTTCTTCCGAAAATAACTACAGAAGAACTATCATCACCCATTTAAGAGATCTGAAGATACACAGATCTTCATTCTACAGAAAACGTAACAATTATTAACAATCAGGAACAGTATTTCTGTGCATTTTCATAAATATCATATTTTCACAAATACCTGTATGTCTAGAGAGAAGTGTCATGCAACTAAGTGATCATAATACAAACACACGGATATATATATATATATAATAAAATAGTAATTCTTATCTTACTTGAAGCCAGTCCGCAACTGCTCCAACATTCGGCATTGTAGCACTCATACCCACAATTTGTAGGCCGTGAGCAGGATCATTTTTTCCACTGCTACTCCCTGAACTCTCACCACTACTTGACTCTGAACTGCCTTCACCGGCAGCATAACGGAGTTTCGTCAGCATAAGTTCCAAAAGATAACCCCTATGTTGGTCACCCACCTGTATAAACCATGCGCAACAGGTTCTTATAATGCATTCATTATCAGATAAGATAAGAGTATGAAGAAAATAAAGAAAATGTTAGACAGTTATAAGGTTTCCCGCTATCTATTTAGAGGAGATATGTGAAAATCATACCATGTGGAGCTCATCTATAACAATTATCCCAAGTTCAGACAAACGACCTTCTTCAAGTAAGCGATTTATCAAAGAGTTTGCCTTCTCAATCGTGCAGACAGCTACAGAAGTGCCTTTAGGAAGTGTTCCACCACCCTGATTACCATAGTAACTACGAACATGCTTACCAAGTGGTTCAAGAAGGACCTCAAGGTGTTCCGCCTGCACCCAATTGTTATACGATTAAATTAATAGAAAGCATACTATAGAACATGTAGGATGCTGAGAGAGAATAGTAAAAGAAACCTTCTCAGTGCAAATGGATACATAAGGTAGCACAAGCAATGCCATTTTTCCAGTTTCTATGACCCGGCGCAGCATCAAGACTTCTGCAACAAAACTTTTACCAGCACTGCACAAATAGCATGAATTTGAAATTGAGCATAAATTCTTGTCAGATAGACGCCTGCTAGTGAGATCAATAATATATGAAAATAAGTAAACTTTGAATTGGCAGATTCATCGCAAATCATGAAGATACCTTGTAGAAGCACAATATACCAGATTCCTTTTCTGTAAAACGCCATCTACCTGAAGACACTCGACCTAGAAATTTTTATAACAATTTGTATTCAGCTAGTGAAACATCAGAAACAATAGCATACAGTCATATACACAAACAGGCAATACATACAGAATGGGAAGTTTTTTCAGATGTGATACCAGCCTAATAAGCGGCAAGGATAAAAATTGCTAATCAGTTTTCCGAAAACCCATGGAACATACAAAACAAAAAAGATAACCAACATATATCGCATGAAAACACAAACTCCATAAATGATATAATAACTGCCAACGCAAGAAGAGAAGAATAATTTTGAATGACAAATACTATTTACAGGCTCTCAACTATCTTACACTTTCTAAATTGCAATAGAGAAGCATATAGACATCTATTTATCTATAGGAGTAAGGAAACTGAAAATATTGATATAATACCTGCCATGGATAGAGTTTAGATATTCCTTTCTTATTGTATACGCTGCACACTTCTGAGGGAAGCCAGGTGCTAAGACTTAAACCATCTTTAAGATGATGAGAGCTTGAAGGAGTCTGACTTTCTTCGGATTCACTAGAATCAGCTGATTTCCTCATGTTGCATATGGCTGGGAGAGATCTTATACTACGGTTGTCCTCGCACACTACAACTTTATTTTCTTCACGTTCTGGATACATCCTGCCTACCAAGTTTTTATTTGCCTGACCATTATTTGCAACATCAAGACTTCTACATCCTCTATTATCAACCAAAGTAGATTGAGAGATCCTAGTGCTTCCTCTAGTAATGTTATTTTGATCAAATGAAGCACATTGCTCTCGGTTGCTTCCATTTGCTTTTTTATCTTGAAACAGAAGTTCCAGGTTTTTGACAGGGAGCGGAGATACTTCTTTATTGAAATCTCTCCCATGCTTCTCTGCGACCTTTGAATAGCCAATGACATCTTTATCCTTTACACGGCTTTCATCTAAATCTAAACTTCTCTTTAAGTTGTCACTGCAGCTATCTGCTTTGTTTCTCTCTTTAGCTTCTACGGAACCAGAGTTCTTAGTTGGCACTGACAAACCATCAGCAAATTGAATTGCTTCATTCCAGAAAGAATCTCCGGGAGAGAAGATTGAGCTACCACTTCCTGACTTAGGGGTTCCAACATGACAAGATTTAACGACTGATCCAGGCGTGCGGCATTCAGTTAGAAGAGCAGATGGTTCTGGTGCCTTAGTACACTTCCTCAAGCCCATCGGAATTTCAACAGACTCATTGCTTGGAATCTGTGAATATATTAGAAGCAGAGGCATCAAATAATCTAAAATGAATCAGTTTAGCAGGAAGACAAGTAACCATAACTGTTAGTTCTATTTATACCTTCTTTGTAGGGCCTGAAACAGATTTCTCTCTTTTATCAACAATACTAGCAATTGAATCAAGCTTACTACCGAGAGGATACGCATGGTCATTCAGTGATGGTATATTTTCGGAATCACAACGCCTCTTGTGAGAAATTTGCATATCTTGAGCAAGTAACGATGAACTGCCGCAACGCTTCAATTCGTTTGCCTTCTGATGTGGAGGTGAACCAACAACAGACCGCACTTCACTGCAAAAAGCACACAAAGCACAATTTACAAATCCCTCTAAATATCAAAACAATTTACTCGGACATAATAGACAGAATAAAATATTGATAACAACCAAGGCATACTACCTACAATACAAGGACAAAAAACCAGTAGCAAAGTTTCTCAGTTCTGAATTATCTTTCTGGTTGTTACAGAGCAGAACATCCGGTGCATGATTCTCGGCTGTAGCAACACCTTCTTTAGGTAAGACTTGAGATCCTCCCTGGTTCAAACACCCGTCAGCTCCTCTAGAACTTTCAGCACTTACAGGTTTAGGCACACGTGGATGCATACTTTCACCAGCATAAGGGGGGCCAGAAACCTCCAGATCCAATTTTTTTGTAAACGCTTCCTGCCTTGCCTGCAACACACTATTGGAAGTGCCTTTCTCATCCAGGGATGCTTTCAAGTAACTGTCCAAAGTGCCTTTGTCTCCAGGAGACCTTTCACCAGTCACCTTCACATTTTTCTCGTTTCTCCCAGACTTCAAATTTGGTGAAAGATGTTTCCTCTTCTTCGAAACATAGAACTAGAAGTACAGTAACAAGAAAAAATAGTTAGTAGAAACACACACATTAGCTTCAATATCACAAAACTTCTCATCCATCATAACTAACTTAACTGTTCGTAGTTTGACTTGAAGAAAATAAAAAAGTCCAAAATCAATTCTTTTTAACCATAACTAACTTCACCATAACTAACTTCAGTGTTCATAGTGAAAAAAAAAACAATCCAATGGATCGAAAACTCTATAAAGCTCGTTCCTTCATCATCGATACATGCCAGATTTTAAAACACGAGTTCTCAAAGTCGTGAGAAAACTCTACGATGTTGCAGCAAGCGCAAACTTACACACAAGAAAACAGAGAAAAAAGAGGAGGAAGAAGGAAGAAGAAACTGCAACATCGACAATCAAAGAGAATAAACCTGGTCAATCCGCGACTTAGAGGAATCCGAGTCCATGAGCGAATGAAGAAGAAGAAGAAGAAGAATAACCGCCGGAGATCTGAGAAAAGTAAAAACCCTAGTCGGCGATTTGGAGTGAGGAGAGCAACCCCAGATGCAGGCAGATGTAGCGTTTGAATTTTGATTTCTTCTCCTTCTATACACAGTGGTGTTAATAAAAATTCGATTTTGTTTTTTGTTTTCGCTCCTATTTTTTTTTTTTTCGCTCCTATTTTTAGTAATATTTATACACGAACAGAGCTTTAAAAATACAAACTTTTTTTTTTTTAATTAAAAATACAAACTTTAGTGGGAACAAAAAAAAAACACAGCGTTTTGAACTCTTGGTACACTGTTTGTTTACATGAATCTTAAGCTTTGTTGATGAATATAAACTCGAGTATTAGATTCAGAACTAATATTGATGTATTAATGAACGTTTTATTAGAGCGATTCTGCTTCAATAATATAAACTCGAGTATGGTTTCACAATCTTCAATGAAAGTGCTATTGAAACTTGAATCTGTGTACTTTCAATAAAAAATACAACAAGAATCTGTTGTTGGTTAATTACTCTTCTGCTGGTTTATTGGCAGCGTGCTTACACGCAACTTGGTTGTTCTGATTCTGGTTCTTCAACTCGTTTCCAGCCACAAGGAAGAAAGCGGTGTGCCTGAAACATATCAAAAGCAGAAATACTTAATACATTTCGAAGGTTTTATCAAACTCTCATCCATTTGATTTACTATCTTGCATTTGGTTTCTGAATTACAACTGACTTTTGACTTTGAGAAAAGAAAGAAAAAAAGATGGTGGCGTTGTTACCTGAAGAAGTTCATCATTTTGACTTTGGAGTCCTGGTCAATGTCAAGCGACTCGTCCAGAGCATTTTGCATATGCTGTAGCCATCTCTCTGCAGCTTCATGAGTCACTGGAAATG
Source organism: Sinapis alba (assembly GCA_012274485.2). NCBI lineage: Eukaryota > Viridiplantae > Streptophyta > Magnoliopsida > Brassicales > Brassicaceae > Sinapis > Sinapis alba. Next base: position 108,312 of record MU106100.1, read on the forward strand.
GACGGTGACGACCAATCAGAGCAGGATGACCTACACACATAAAAGATCAATAGCAACAAAATAAGCAAGAGTTTGGCAGCAGATGTCATCAACTCATATTCAGTCAAACCCAACTCATATATTCTAATGTGCTATACAAGTGAGGTGCATGTCTTCTGTACTAAGTGAGAACCACTAAATGTTTCACCAAGGTGAATGAAACTGAGCTAAGACTATCATCAGTCAAGCTTATAAAACACTAGAACCAATCATTATATAAAGAGGAGGAGGAAGAAGAATCCAAAATGTAAAAAGACTTAACCTTTCCTTTGAGAATACAGAGGAGGGCCTCCCATACGCTGAACGAAGAACTCATATTGGTTCTGGATGGCATCTTCTTTCTTAGAGTTAGCAAACATGGATCGAAACCACTCTTCTTCATCATCATATACCCTACAAGAACACAGCTCCATAAGTGGAGAAGCATTACCCCAAAAGAGAATCTCTAGATAATAAAGTAAAAGACTTTTCAAAGCAGAACACAAAGCGCTGATAAAAAAAAAGCAGAACACAAAGCAGACACTGCACTTCCGTTCTTCAAAGACTTGTAATAAGAATGCACAGTTCCAAATGTAATCCAGAGAAAGCACACAAGGAGATTTAGAAGAAGGGAGATTTAGAAACCTGGTGTAGAAGTTGGTGGAGAGGTTGATGAAGCTCTGAAGACCGAGCTTTTCGAAGAGATTGGAGTCGTCGATGGCGAATGCGTCAGCCTGATCCACGCCGCTCCATGCCGATGCCTTCTCCTGCAGCGACTGCATCTCTCTCTCTCTCCTCTCTCTCTCCTCTCTCTCTCCTCTCTCTCTCTCTCCTCTCTCTCTTCGCTCTCTCTCTCTCCTCTCTCTCTCCTCTCTCTCTTTGGGTGAATGAAAAACGGTGGGCGATTGAATATTTTTAAAAAGGAAGGGTCTTTGTTTCTCGTTAGTGGTGGTCGCGTGGAGGCAACGCTCTCTAGTTTACTTGTAGGGTCTCGAGAGAGAGAGAGACTTCTGTTGTTTTTTAATGGGTGCAAATGTGGAGAATAAATTCTTCTGGTGTCATTATGTCAACATTTTATTCTCCTACTCAACTTTGGAATAAATAAAAATTGGAGGCAATTGGGCCCATTTAAATTAGCCCATTAAGCCCAAAACGCGACGAACTCTTTTATTTGACGTTTTCCTGTCCTCGCTCCGACCGAAGACAAGAAAGATTCCGATAGCAATGGCGTCGAACACTAGAGAAGCAAGGAGGAGGAAGATCTTAGAAAGAGGATCCGATCGTTTGGCCTTTATCACTGGTCAGCTCAACAACGTTCCTCCTCCGCCTTCTTCCGATCCCGCATCTCTTTCTCAATCTCATCTCCCCACAGACGACGACGACACGGTTCCGCCTCGTCGTGATCAGATACACACTGATAGAGAAACAGGTTCTCTCTTTCACTCTCTCCTTGTATGTAACCCTTCTCACAGAGAGCGTATTGGGTGATGATAATGCTAACTAAGCCAGTCCATTATCTTGAGCTTTGTGCTGAAAGGGTTTCAATTTAAGTTATTATGTATTGTGTAAGAGCATAGGGAGTAATCAAGTTTGGCTTCTTTGATAACATGTTATGTGTCTTGCTAGTTATAGTTATGGTTTAGGGTCGATAACTAAATATTGTAAAGCAAAATAAGACACATACAGTAGTTATCTATGGCTTGAGCTGAAATTAGATCTTAGTGAAGGTTGTATCTGTTCTGAATGTAATTGGTTTCATAGATAAGCATGTGTTAGCATCATTTATATGTTGTTGATTCAAGTCTCGTATAAGCATATTTAGAAAAAAAACGTAGGGAGTAAGTGCATTGGTTTCTGATGATTCTAGTTGTGGCATTGCAGCTTTCACAAGTCATCAGGAAAACATCTACTCCGATGCTTCAATGTTTGATAATGTGGAACCTATCATCCATCAAAGCAGAGCAGAACCAATTCAGCCTCAGAAGTATACTGAGACATCGGGAGAAGCCTCCGCTTCAGACCCTAGAGACACAACACTACAACCGTCTCCTGCAACATCAACCACTCAAACCCCATCAGTTGTTGATTTGGGTGCTTCTCAAGCATTTACTCCTCTGGTCAGTTTTGCAAACACCATCACTCCGAAGCACATTGGAGCCGCCATTGATGCCTCAGAATACTCACGGATGTTCTCATCTCTCGTGATTGCCCTCCTTGTGATACTATCTCACCTCGGTTTCTCTTCCTTAGGCAGCATAGTAAGCTTTAGACCCGTTTTCTTGCTTCTCTTGACCGACGCCACAATCGTGCTTGGACGTATTCTGCTGAGTCATCATGGAGCTCCTTCCTCAGGCTCAAGACGAGAAAACTCGGGACAAGGCATAGCGGACCAAGTGGGCAACGCGCTGGAGACAGTCATGATGATAAAGAAGATAATGAACGCTATCTCTATGGATTTTAGCTTATACGCTGTGATTCTCATATGTGGCCTTTTGTTCACACAAAGCATCTTTGCTTAAGTCATGGTTTCTCTGTTCTCCACTAGTAGGGTTTGTGATCAGTATACACTTATGACACATTGCTAGTAAGGCAAGTTCTTACACATCTCTTATTCATATTTGTCTCACGCTCTCTCCTCGTTTTAGCTTTTTACTTTTTTGGGGGGAAAACTTGTCCACCACTTTGCTTGCTTCTACCTAGAAATTAAACTCCACATGTTTGGTAATTAAGTGTTTCAACAACCCACTTGATCTAGTCATGAAATATTCTCACAACAGTTTCTAATCTATCAAAGGAAAGAAAAAGTTAATGAGATATAAAGTTGGTTTTATACAGTGGAAAGAAGGTTCAGAGGAAGCAACGTAGAAACTCACTCTCTGTAAACTCTGTAACACTGTACCTGTCAAGAACATAAAAGTAAGAAACAGAACCATACGTCATACGACCAATCATAAGCGTTATATCTTTTCTACCATTAACACTTATTTATTTATATAAGAACATGTCTTCTTGGCAACCATATTTTCTTTTGCCGCTAAAGCAAAGTTGCAGAAGAAAAACAGAGAGAGAGAGAGAGAGAGATACAAGAGGAGCTTTGATGGAGATCTTTCCGGAGAAAAACAAAGTTGGTGGCTCTGGAGAAGTTGTAGAGATTTGCCGGATTTGCCAGTCACCGGAGGAACAAGACAATCCGTTGAGGCATCCTTGTGCACGTCGTGGCTCTCTCAAGTATGTCCACACTGACTGTATCTTTCTCTGGATCAACCGTCGTAGACGCAACCACTGCGAGATTTGTAAACATAGCTACTCAATCGTTCCCGTTTATTCCGACAACGCTCCAGAGAGGCTTCCAAGTCAAGAACTCTTAAAGAGCATTCTACTGAGAGCACTTCGTTTCATGACTCTGATCCTTCCTTGGCTCATGGCGATTACTTTCCACTCATACTGCATGTTGTTTCTTCTTGCGGACATGGAAACTGAGTTTCAGACCTGTTTCTTTCTTGGTCTTCTTTACACCGTTGAGATAGTGATTGACATCACTTGCATCGTTCTCCTAAGGGTGGTAATCTATGAACAGATTGCAAGGACACCCGAGTTGTTACGCCACGTGCATCTCATAGCGAATGGCTTAAGACATAAGGGTGTTACTAGGATTCTGCTTGTGTTATGGAAGTATATGAGAATTCTTTGTGATTGGTGGCATGATCAGCTCTTGCAGAAGTTACCATTCTTCCACGACATCTTCATGAGAGGACCTCTTGCACTTGCGTTTGTTCCTAGAAACACACAGCTTGATGAGTTTGGATCCATAAGGAGGTTTCTTTTCTTCTTGGATGACAACACTTTTGCTGTAAGTACTCTTAACTCTGTTTTGCTGATTACCATATATGTTGAGTTAACATGTTCTTGTATTTTTTTTTCTCTAGGTTCTAGCCATCAATATATGTTGGTCATTCCTCGACTATCTGTTACCATATTCGATTGGCCAAGCTGTCTTTGTGCTCCTACGCTGTTTCCCACACGGTTGGATTCTGGAAAACGTATCTGAGATCACAGTTGGAAACATAGTTCTACTCTCAGTTTGGTTGGCTTACCTTAAGAGTGTCATCACTCTGACTCAAAACATGTTTCCAACCAGAACAAGATGGTTTTCACTCTCAGTTAAAGATGCATTAATCCCGTGTTTTAAAACCATCCTTCTGCCTTGGATGCTTGGTTGCTGGCTAGATTTCTGCACATTCCCTCTAACCGGAGCAACAGTATCACAAGTGCTTGAGGTTGTTTCAGACTATCCACTCATGGCTGCCAAACACTGGTGTGTAGGAATAGGGTACTTGCTAGTTGCTTTATCTTGCATGAAGCTTATTCAGGAGGTAACATTTGGATCTTTGTTTCATCCTCACGCATCATCATCATATTTACTCAGATTCTAATTCTTCTTCCTTTTGACAGATTGTTCAGAGACGTGCCTTTTGGTACCTCTTAGATGTCACAGAACCAAACTACAGAATCACCAAACTGCATCTTCGTTCCCTACTCTTTGCGTTTGCTTTCCATGGGACAGTAATAGTTATTGTGTTTCACTTACCTATAAAGATAATCACTCTCATCAACCGGTCTTTTTTCCCTCTTAAGTTTGGGTAAGCTCTTATCACACACTGTTTCTAATTTCTTGATTCTTGAACACTAACAACATAACTAATACAGGGTCTACAAGGATGAGTTTATGCTAGGATTACTCGCTGCTTATATATTCTGCCCCATGTGGTTAGCCAACTCTGTTAAACAGTCCATCAAACCAATAGTTCACAAGTGGGTTATTGCTGTCAGTGCTTCCCTCAAGTTAAGTGATTTCTTGCTTGGAGTACCCCAAAGAAGAGACGTTGTAAATCATCATAATGTGAGACTAGCGTTTGGCATAGCTGAAGGCTGTATGGTGATCTTTTATGGATCTCAGAGCAATACCACCGGTGAAGAGGATACAAACGAGCAAATAGATAAAAGGTAACACACATTTAATAAAAAGATTACTCAGGTGCAGAATTTAAAACTCTGATAACGTGAACAAGTTTCAGGTTTGTACTAAGGATTGGAATGATGCTGATTCTAGCTGCTTTGAGTATGTTTCTTGTTAGTACAACCTTCATGGCTTTACCAGTTCTGGTTGGAAGGGCCTTCTTCAACTCTATATCTTTCTACATACTAAGTTTCGGACTCAAACACGATGGTTTGTACTTTCTCTATCTTGCTTCAATCTTCATAAACATTTCTTCTTTGTAGTATTACAGTGTTAAAAAATGCAGATATCTGTGCTTTCTGGATTGGATTGTGTATCATGCGAGAAATCTATAAGATCACCTGCTTCGTCTATGAACATATCGTGACAGGAAGAATCGATTTGCTTCTCAAACATGTCATGAAGTGGATACAGAATGTCTTGTTGTTCTCCATATGGGTAACAAACACTCAGAATCTTACTTCTTATGTGGAGATATATATCAAGAAATTAACATGCAAGACCCTATCAACAGATCTCTGTCGTACCTGGATTGCTTGGTCTCCTTATCGACCTTATGATCATCATCCCATCACAAGTTCCGCTAGACGAATCCCCAGTGTATAACTATCTCCACGATTGGTTGATCGGTGTGTATGTACTTCACATCTGGATCTTCTTGGTAAGATACTTCATCATCATTGCTTTTTCTCTCCTTTTCTTGAGTAACAAGTAACCGCTTTATATTTTTTCTCGCAGACTATGTTCACACCAGTAACCTGCTTAGCGACGGTTGCATGGAGAGAAAAGCTTCAAAGAATAAGAAGCGTTGGTATCAACCATCTTCCTTTCACATGGCTGATTCGATATGTCATTGGCTCGGCCATAAACACACTTCTTATCACTCTCTGCTTCCCTTACGTAATGGTGACTTCTCTGTTCCCTATTCTTGGATTCTCACGTGAAGCCAACTTAACCATCAAACGGTTTGTTTGGCCGGTGTTGCTAGCCTCAATGGTCATGTGGTTTAGTGCGAAGATCACTCGTGATCTCATCATTTACATTCACCAAGTTGAATTTGATAACCGATACAAAGTGGGAGAGAGGTTGGTCGATTTCACTGAAGATCTCTGAGTAAGCAAACGACCAAAACCCAGTGGGTCTTGTATAGCATATAGTTTTCATCATATATATATGTGCATTTTCAAAATGTTATTATGGAATCTATGATTTGCATAATCTTAAGATAATGATCAGCGTTTAAACGTACAAACACTAGTCAACACGTAGTCCAATGTAGTGGGTCCCAGTAAATGAACCGCCAATCAAACTCGTGTGATACTAGACAAAGTCTGTTTAAATTACTGTGATTAAAAGTTGAATTTCACAGTTTTACGGTGGTAATTGGTAACTAAAAAAAAAAAAAAGAGAGTAGAAAGTGACACGCACTCTCTCTCCATAGGCTGTCAAAAACAAACAAAGAAGAGTACGAACCCGTTAAAACGGCCTCTGGCTCGCTTTTTTAATTTAATTTAATTTAAAATATATTTGCTTCTTTAAGCTTTTAGCATGAACAAGTGAGTGACGAGAGAGTGAAGCGAGTGACGAGAGAGAGTAGAGAGAGAGAATATGGAGGTTTTTCCGGCGGAGAACGAAGACGGTGGCTACGATCAAGCTCTTTCAGCAGACGAAACTGACAAAGACGACGACGGAGGAGAAGATTTGTGCCGTATTTGCCGATCACCGGAGGGACCAGAAGATCCGTTGAGGTATCCGTGTGCGTGTAGAGGATCCATCAAGTACGTTCACCAGGCATGTCTCCGTCTCTGGCTCAAACGCAGCGGATACAAGCAGTGCGAGGTTTCTTCCGATCTTACTCTCTCATCTTCCTCATACTCTGTTTCGAGTTTATGATCTTTCCTTGTGAAGAAATAGGGTTTTAGCTTTCATCTCATCGTGACTGTGTGTGTTTCTAGAAGATTCGTGACCACAATACAATGTTTGGTTTACAAAAAAAAAATAAAAAAAATCTACGTTTCATCTTCCTTTTAACGCAGGTATGTAGGCGTAGCTACTCGTTCGTCCCTGTTTACTCTGAGAACGCACCAGAGAGGCTTCCATGGCATGAGTTTCTCAGAGGACTGTCACTGAGAGCACTACGTATCGCTGCTTACGTTTTTGTGATCCTCTTCAACGCCTTTTGCTTTTCCTTGCATCCATGGGGACGAAGTGCTGCGATTGAGAACCAGAGAGTTTTCCGAGTTTCTGAAAAAATTGCTCTTCTCTTGGCTGGTTTCTTGTACCATGGTTGGATTGTGTATCTTATGACCATGATGACGCTTCTAAAGCTCATTACTGAAGATCTTTTTGGGCGTCTGATCCGTCGTGGGATCTATGTAGAGAATAACGAACAAGGAGTTGTTGCGTGTGTGTTTTGGAAATATATTGGGATTCTGTGTGATTGGTGGCATGATCGTCTCACAGGCCGTGGATTCTTCCACGTCCTGATGCTTGAACCTCGTGAAGAAGTGCTTCGTCCTCGAAACCCACAGCTTCGTGAATTTGGAGCAGTCAGGAGGTTTCTTTTCCTTCTTGATGACAATACATTTGCTGTAAGTCCCTGATTCTCATTTAGTTATTCATTTTTGGAAATGCTTTTACTATGTTTTTTTACATGTTAACAAGTTTTTTTTGTTTTAATCTCAACAGGTTCTTGCCATCAGCTTTTATGTCTCATTCTTCTTTGTTCTTCTTCCATTTATGATGGGGAGACTTGTCATCGCAGTCCTACTTCTTTCCCAACGTATGGGGGTAGCTACGCAGATTCTTTCAGGAGACTCAGAACCTGTGGTTATTGGATATTTGACTATGTTGTCACTTTCCTTGGCTTATATTGCAAGTTTCGGTACTCTGAGTCGAGCCATAGCAAAGAAACTATCACTGGTATTTCTCATTGTAGCAGTGGCACTTCCATACGGTTTATGGCTTCTTTCAGCGAAAGTGTGGAAAAATCTTTATGGGGTTAAAGATGGTTTCGTCTTGAGTTTGAAATTTGGTGTTTTGCCTTTGGTACTTGGCTGCTGGTTAGATTTTTGCATACTCCCTATATTTGGAACTACAGTTTCCTGGAGGCTTGAGCTCATTTCAGACTGTCCCTTCGTGATGATCGCACATTGGACGTTCGGACAACTTTGCTTGCTATTAGTTTTCAGTTCCATGGAGCTTATCCAGAAGGTAACCCAGTTTAGTTTTACTTTCATTCGCAGAGGACCTTATTTTTTACGAGATTTTTAAAAAGTATTTTTTTCTCTTGACAGATCTTGCAGAAACGACCCTTTTGGTTTCTTCTGGATGTTACTGATCCCAACTACAAGATCACTAAACTGTACCTTGGCCAATTTCTCTTTGCGTTGGCTTTCCATGCATCATTGATGGTGATTTTGGTTCACTTACCAATAATGACTACCTCTTTCATCAGCCCCTCTTTTTTTCCGCTCCAATTATGGTAAGATCCTCTTTGCCTTTATTTACCTTGTATCATCTCTAGTGTTACGCTACTTCGATAATTTTTTATAATCTAATAAAAACGGTATGAATATGATGCAGGGTCTATGAAGAAAGGATTATGTTTATCTCAATGGCTGCTTATGTATGGTTAGTGAGAATAAGAGTTACCGAGTGGTTAGTCGAGCTTATTAAACCAGCTATAGAACCCATAGTTTACAAGTGGATTATCACTGTCAGTTCCTGGCTCCAGTTGAGCGACTTCTTTCTCGAAAACCATGCAAACCAGAATGTGAGACCGTTGTTGCAACAAGAGCTGGAGGCTCGTGATAGTTGGTCTCTAGTGCTTCCCATAGCTGAAGGCTCTCTAGTCAGATTCTATGGTTCTCAGCATGGTACCACTTCTGAAGAGGATACTGACGACGATAGGTAACAGATAGAGATTTTTTTAATAAAGACCTAATCTGTTCATGTACTACTAATAAGCTGAAGTTGCAGGTTTATAATACTGAGGATCGGATTGATGTTGGTTCTAGCTGCTGTGAGCCTGTTTCTCATTAGTACAATCTCCATGGCTTTGCCAATTCTAGTGGGAAGGACTTTCTTCCACTGTATCTCTTTCATCCTGATAAAGTTCGGACTCAAACACGACGGTTTGTAACTTTCACCATCTTGCTTTATACGGTTTCATTGCAAATGACAGCTTCATGTTATGTTCTAATTAATGATGAAGTGTCTTATTTTATAATCTTATCATCTTAGATCTTTATGGATTCTGGATTGGATGCTATATCCTGCGAGTAATCTATATCGGGACTTGCTTAATAATTAATCATATCATGATTAAAAGAACCGATTTGCTTCTCAACCTTGTTCTGTTGTGGATACGGAATGCCTTACTGTTCTCCATCTGGGTAAGCAGACTCAAAACTCTTCCTTCTAGCATTATTGAAAAACGCTTTTGTATAACTTGCAACATTTGATGAACAGGTCTCCTTCATACCAATGTTGCTTGGTCTCCTTATCGATCTTATGATCATCATCCCAACACAAGTGCCCCTAAGCAAACCCCCGGTTTATTCATTGCTCCGAGATTGGTTGATCGGCTTAGTTGTTCTTCACATCTGGACCTATCTAGTAAGGAATACATCTAAAGTTTTTTCGGTTTCTCTAATTAAGAACTCACTTTCTTGCTTAGCAAGTAATATCTCAATTCTGTTTCTTTTGCTACAGACCATGTTTACACGTGTCAAATGTTTCGCAACTGTGGCGTGGCGGGAGAAGCTCAAGAGAATCAGAAGTGTCGGAATCAACACGCTTCCATGGACGTGGCTACTTAGAAACGTCATTTGTCCGATCATATGCAATCTTCTAACCACTCTCGCATTACCTTTCTGGGTGGCCAACTCTCTATTCCCATTGCTTCAGTTTTCTGGTGAAGTCGACCTAGCCGTGCAGAGGCTCATATGGCCGGTGTTATTAGCCATCATCATCATAGGGTTCGTAGCCAAGCTCACCTTCGATCTGTTCCATTACATTCACCGGCTCGAATACGATGATCGTTATATGGTGGGCGATAGAGTGACTGACTTCATTGAAGATCATGAGTAAGGAATCAACTCAGGAGTCAGGACTATGTGACAATGGACGTTTGTTGCGTAGACAACTAGTTTTTCTAGATTTTCTTAGACTTGCTATGCTATGCATCTCTTCAATCTTGTTACGTACATTTCATCTTCCTTAGCGACGATCAGTTTAGAAACACCAGTTCGATTTTGCGGGTTACAACACAAACATGACAACTGTTTGAAAATTTTGACGATATTTTCGTTTTGGTAGTCCGTGTTGTTCTGTTTTCACGTTAAAGACAACTATTTTTTGGCAATTTACGTACAAAGTAGAGAAGTTTCAAAATGTGGTCAAAGTTCTTTTTTTTTTAAACTCTCAACAACACAATGTAATTACAACAGAGATTATTCTGTAGCCAAACTTGAAACCTGGATACTCTTTGTATGGTGCTAATGAGACAAGGAGCTTTTAGAATCAAGAAAAAAACTTGGTACCAAGTAAAATTCTACAGTTTTTTGCATCTCAACCTGCGCTCTTAAAGAAAGGATGGTCAAGAGCATCGTTTGCTGTGAGACGCTCGGATGGATTATACTGCAGTAAACCATACAACAGATCAGCAAATCCAGATCTTGCGTTGTCTACATGCCTCGCTACCATCTCCTGCAAGTTCATGAGCATTTTCTCCTTCAGATTAGGATATCATAAAAGAAAGACATATCAATAGACACTGAGAAACATAATAACGGTGGACAACCTTCAGACGATCTAGTCTTTTTACAGCTCTTATACTCTCTCTAGAGTTCGCCCCTTCAGGCCAATTCAGCCTACCTCCTCTCCTAAAATATTTCTCAGCACCCCGGCTGCAAAAGTATTATAATGACACAAACATGTAACAAAGCCATGAGCATTTTATACATCTTTGAAGTTTCGTGTACCCCAAAAGTTTGTGGAGGTAGAAAAGTAACCTGGCTTTCCGGGTCATATGTTCAGGCAGAGGTCCCAATGCCCTCTCCATCATCGCTAGATGTTCAAGGTTATCATGCGTCTGAAAGAGAGCCTCACCCTAATGTACAGTTTTGAAGTAAAACAGTTATAGTAAGTAAAACAACTGAAAACACAGAGATAAGAGAGTTCATCATACAACAAGATGAGAAAGAAAGAACTTACCGTGCATAGTTCAAATAGTATACAACCTATGCTCCATAAGTCACACTGGTAACTCCATCCTAGACCTGCAATGATATGCCAGTGGTTCATTACCACGAAAATTTTATGCTCATTCGTAGGTAAGTGTTAGCTATGAAATCCTCCATAAGTACGTATCGTTGCACCCCCATAACTGATTTGCCTACCTAAAATGACCTCAGGGGACCTGTAATGCCTTGTTTGGACAACAGAGTGATGAATCCGGTTATCACAAACAGTACTGCCAAAATCAATCAGTTTAATGGCGCTTGACTTCGGTAAACACCTGAAATGCGTCTCATTTGAACCACTCCTCTGTTTATTAAAATCAAACACCGAACTGTCAGATGTGCGACCGTTGCAAGAAAGTTCGTTTTTCTTTCAAAATACTAGCTTATCAATTACTACACATATCAAACTTTTTTTTTGGTTCAAACCAAACCAAACCTTAATCTAATTCTGTTAAAGATACCTTATTGTCAGGAAGCTTTACATTTTCTGAAGACACCAAAAGAATGTTCTCGGGCTTGAGGTCCGTATGAACTAACTGTAACTCGTGCATATCTGTAGACAAGAACGAAAAAATAAAAAGATGTTAAGAACAGAGAGAGGCATTAGGTAGGACAACAGCTGCTGAAGTGAAACAGAAAGGAAACGGTGATGATGAAATGCTATAATAAGATAATTGTATTAAAAAGGAACAATTCACAGACATGCTACAGATTCCAAAAGCTGGTATCCAAAATCACGGACAAGAGCCAGAGGAAATGCGGAGTATTTATTTCTCTTTAGAAAGTCAAACAAACTTGGCCCAAGCTTCTCGAACACCTGGTAACACCATTACAATTCATTCAAACGAAGGTTCTGTTTAGTTCCAAACTTCACTAACAAAAACTACATGACCCATGGAACTGACTTTTTGTAAATCAGGAATCAAACTAAAGAAAGCTACCCAGAGAGACTATGAGTCATTCCCTTCTAACAATAACAGGTCAGTGAACATGGAAATCAATAAAATCTAGAGATAAATATCAAAGCCGGTAGAAATCAAATACAACTGAATTTGAATACTTACAATGCAAATATGATTCCTGTAATCAAACCAGTCCTTCATCTGTACACATCTGCAAGGACAAAAGCAGAGATGAGGAAACTGAGCATGACGTCCCTCTTTGAAATCACAGCTAATAAAAGATTGATATAAAAATACCGTTTGCGGCCTTTGTCAGTCTTAACAAGCTTTTGAAGTACATCAATTTCAATCATTGCAGCATCCCTGTATTTCTTGATGCTTCGGATAATCTTTATAGCCACATATTCTTTAGTTTCACGATCCCAACATTCCAAAACCCGACCAAATGTGCCTACAACACCAGCAACGACACTGAAATGGCTCGATTTTTGATTCACAAAAACATTTTTTTATCTCGAACACACCATGCCACTTGACAAGCTAACCTTCACCCATCTTGCTTAGTATTTTATCTGTCAAAAACAACACATTGGAGTGAGTTAAAGATAAACATTGCTCATAAAAGGCTTCTTATGTCAATGAAAACCGAAACAACGATCATCTCTGATGCAATACAATGGAGATAACGTCTAGAAACAAAACCAAGTCTTCGAAATAGAAAGATAGCAACTTTATCAATCAAAAACTCACATCTAGAAGTGAGATTCTCTCTCAAACTGAAATTGTAATGGCCGTCGCGATCATCCTCCCTTAGTGGCGGTGACAACAAAACCCTCCCATCGCTTCCGTGTCTCTGAGACCTTTTAGCCTATACACATTATCAAAGAGAAAAGCTTTCGTTTATTCTTCTCTCCACGTTCAAAGGAACGCTAAACCAAATTTCTAAATGTGAAAGCTTTAATTTGAATTTTTAAAAAAAAAAAGATGAAGAAGAAGACAAACATCAGGTTCAGATGGCGCCTCGTCCCAGGTCATACGAGGCCGTTTCCTAACTCGTTCCTTATCCATCTTCTCGAATTCGTTCACCATCATCACCGATACATCAAAAAAATAAAAATCTGATGCCCAATCTGCAACTAAAGAGGGAAAGTTCTACCAGAATCTCTTAACGTAGAGAGAAAACTCGATAACATGTATATACTGTAAATTGGCTGAGCTCAAAGGCGGCGGCGAATCGTGACGAAAGGAGAATCAACGATGATGAAAGCAGAGGACTAGGGTTTCTGATTACAGCCTTACAGGGTACAAACCGTACAAGATATTTGGTTTGTGTTAACCAACTAACCGGCGGGTTCGAATTCGCGAAATCTCCCAATTTTCATAAGACCCACCCGGACCGGGTTTGAAGATTTTCGGATCTGCAAATGTAGCCCGGTGGTTACGAGACGTTATAATCTCAGCCCAGGCCCATTATGAAGATATTAATCTCCACGTTCGTTTTGAAGGCATTCATTTGCCGCATCTATTTATGCAAAACACATCATATATTCATATGCAATGTTTTTTTTTTCCTACTCTAGTCGTCCGTGACACTTTTTTATTTTTGTAAAAGGATTTTCTTGTCCGTGACACTTTCATTCATGTATCATGAAACCCGAAAATCTATTTATAATGTATCTTGGAATGATCAAACATGACAACATCATCGACAGCTACCTATAAACTACATGCACATCCAAAACATCTGAAGACTATGTAAATATTTGATTCTTACTTATTTTGTTCTTCACACTTACAGAAAAAAATAGTACATGGATTGAAACATACTATAGCGTATTTTAAATTATTTACTAATGTATTTATTATAGTTGGCATTGTTTTCAACATTACGATTCCTGTCAGGTGTCATCGATGATAGAAAAAAACAAAAATAAATACGTCAACATCTGACTTTTGAGAATCTCAAGTCTTCAACTATGATATTTAAATAAACATTTTTCGTACAAAAAAAGAACCTTATCCTCTAGTTGTATTGTAGATCTCGATCATATCATTACACCGGTTTTCGCATTAAATACACACAGAGAGACCTGAATATATAGAGGTCAAAAAGTCGATAAACCCTTCTGCAAAACAAAGGGCAAAAAACCCTTTTACATAACTATAACAACCCTTTCCTGCACATATATATTAGCGAAATAACATGTTGTAGTGACAGTAAACTGATCATTAGAAAACTATTTTCCTAAGACGATAATTATTGCAGGATTCTTATGACGAGTTTTTAGCGTAATATAAAAACCGTCTCTTAACTAAATTAAAAAAAAATGTTAAGAAACCGTTCTTAAATATCTTATTTAAAAATTGTTTTTAACTTTTTTTTTAGTTAAAGTTAAGAGATGGTTCTTATATTACGTTAAGAATTCCATCATAAAAAACTCCGCAATAATCATGTCTAACATATTATAAGGGAAAAATGTTAAACAAAGTCAACGAAACTCGAGCACCACCTTCTCATGATTTAATAAAGGAAAAAACAAACGATAACATAAATGAAAAAAAAAAAGAGAGAAGAGACAATCAAGAGTGGAGAGAAAAGCCAAGAATGTCTACGACAACTTCAGATGCGAGATCGCCGTTACCTTTGCTGTCTAGAGGAGGGAGAGCTTCAACAGCGCCGTTAGGAACATCGGAAGAAAGATCACCGTTATCGTTACTATTCAGAAGAAGGTCAAGCGAAGATGTGAAGAACATAACATCGGTTTCAAGCAGTCTCTTGCCAGCGTTTGGAACAGTCGTTGATAACAATCCTTCTTCCAAACCTTTCATCGTTCTTCCTTATGATCGTCGTTACAGGTTCTTAAAACCTTATTATAAAACAAAATACGAAACATTAAAACCTTATTATAAAACAAAGAATGCGTATATGTATTTATTGGTAGGTTGTGGGAACTGTTTTTGGTGATATTGGTGGGGTACTCGGCGTGGGCATCTCTCTTTGAGTTGGCATTTGAGAAAGCTGCTGATGGAGCTTTTCCAACCATTGATCTCGTCGTTGACTTTTTCTTCGCCGTCGATATCGTCCTCACTTTTTTTGTTGCTTACTTGGATACTTCTACTTACCTCATCGTCGACGACTACAACCTCATCGCCAGACGGTAAATAAAAATTATACCATAAAGTTACTTCACAGTATATGATTTATATACTAACGGTGCGTTGTGCTACTGGTATAGTGCTTGGAATTGATTTTATTTTGTTTTCCGAACTCAAACTCCTCCGAGTTTACAAATATATATATATATATGATTTATATATGAAAAATTCTCTATAATAGATTTTTTAGTTTATTTTCACAAAATAGATTTTAAAGAGAAAAATACCCAAAATTTTTTATTAAAGAAATAAATATATATTTATATATTTAGGTTAAATAATCTACACTTAGAGTTTAGAATTAAAAAATGAGTTTTGGGGTGAAGTTTAAAAAAAAAAAAAATAAAATATTTCAAAATAAAAAGGATTATCTTGATATTTTAAAAAAAAAACTATTTTGTGACAAACATAAAAATAATTATTTAAGAGAATTGCCCTTTATATATATATATATATATTGTCATCTAAATCCCATAAAATTAAGTATTAATTGTTTAGTGGTAAATTTGTATGATCTCCAAAATATTTGTTTCTAAACGACTGATTATCACTTATATGGAAAAATAAGTAGCTTCATACTCACGTCCTGGTTATGATTTATATGGATGTGAGTATATTAATTAATATAGTTAAGGGTTGAGAAAAATAGTATATAATATGTGAAGCTAGCGATGATCTTCAGGTACTTGAAGAGCTTAGCTTTTGTGATGGACGTAGTATCAACGTTACCGATTCAGTTCATTTATAAAATTGTTACCGGAAATAGCGGACGAGGCCAAGCTTTCGGCTTCCTTAACTTGCTCCGCCTCTGGCGTCTCCGTCGTGTTGCTGAACTCTTTAAAAGGTTTCTTTGACTATATATATAGTTTATAGAATTGAACATTTGTTTATATTAATATAAGTCATAAGTACTGTATCTCTTTTTTTCTTGTTACAGGCTAGAGAAAGACACACTTTTCAACTACTTCTTGATCAGAGTCATTAAACTTCTTTGCGTAAGTTCCACGTGACATGTGATCCTCATACACTTGTTATAAGTCTCGGCCATCTTTATCCCAAGTTTTTATTGGGTCTCTTGCACTGTTTATGGACCCCACTGAGGCTCGTGAACAGTGCAAGAGACAGTTCTAAAAATTCTTAAATAAGAATCGTTTTTTGCACTCTTTACGGGTTCCATTGACACGGGTCAGCCCACGATTGGTTCTTTTTAAAACATAAAAATAAAACCAGACAAAAAAACCCCATTTTAGAGTTGTAGGGATAATCATGCCCTTATTGATTGGCTTTTTTTTTTTTTTTTTTTTGAATAATTTATTTTTTTAGGTAACGATATTTTGGGTACACATTGGAGGTTGCATTTTATTCTGGATAGCCTACCATTACCCAAGTCCTATAGATACATGGATAGGATCACAAGTTGAGGATTTCAAGGAGAGAAGCATATGGCTAGGGTACACTTACTCAATGTACTGGTCCATTGTCACACTCACCACCGTGGGTTATGGCGATCTGCATGCGGTTAATACACGTGAGAAGACATTCAACATGTTCTACATGCTTTTCAACATTGGTCTCACCGCTTATATCATCGGTAACATGACCAATCTTGTTGTCCATGGCGCTCTTCGTACTTTCACCATGGTACATTCTTTCATTACAATCATGACTTCTTTCATTACATGATTTCTTTCACTAAAACAAAATGGCTACAGTTACTTAATAACAAGGCCGGATCTGAGATTTACGAGGCTATAAACATTTTTAACTTATATATAATAGCTCAACCAAGACTAATGTTTTATCCGGATGTGACCAAAACCGGCAAAGCTTAACAAAGTAATCTTGTTGTTGGACAGAGAAGTGCAATCAATCATATATTGAGGTACACAAGCAAGAACAAGTTACCAGATATGATGAGGGAGCAGATGCTTGCACATATGCAGCTCAAGTTCAAGACTGCTGAGTTGAAGCAAGAAGAGGTTCTCCAAGACTTACCTAAGGCCATAAGATCAAGCATTAACGAACATTTATTCCGCTCTGTCATTGAGAATGCTTATCTTTTTAAAGGATTACCTGATGGTCTCATCGTTCAGCTGGTGATCCATCAACAAGTCTATTTATTTATTTTTGTTCCTTGTTAAAGAAGGCATTGATTAAATTGTTATTCGTTAATGTTTTTTTTTGTAGGTTTCACACATAAAAGCAGAGTATTTCCCGCCAAAAATGGAGATGATATTACAAAATGAGATTCCAACGGATTTCTACATACTTGTATCTGGAGGAGTGGTATGATATCTACACCCTCTACATTCTCTATATCTCTAACTTTGACTTGAGTTAATAAAAGTTAATCTGAATTCACAGGAGATAATTAGATCCAAGGGTGCGAGTGAACAAGTAAAACTCTAAACCATTAATTTTAGTTAACTAGACTCAAAGTATTTGATGTAACGAATCAAGAATTGGTTTTATAAAATGGTGATGAAGGTGTTGGCGAAGTTAGGTCCAGGGGATATGGCAGGAGAGATTGGAGTTGTCTTCAACATTCCTCAGCCTTTCACTGTGAGGACAAGGAGGCTTTCTCAGGTTATTCGAATTGGTCATCATAAGTTCAAAGAAATGGTTCAATCTGATATCGACGACTCCAAAATGATCATCACCAATTTCATGAATGTAAATTCATCAAACTCTTCACTAATCTTAAACTCATCACCAATATAAACTAGTGCTTGTATGATCATAACATTGATGATGTTTTCTTTTTGTAGTATCTCAAGGAATTAAATGATGACTTGAAGAAAGAAATCCCCTTTCTTAGAGATTTATTAGCTAATGCAGATGCTCAGGTACATTTTCTCAAGCCCACGTATTAAAAAGGCTACTCTACATTTACATGTATGGCTAACCAGAAAGTTTTGGGAGTTACATTACTCTACATTTTACCATAGATTGAACTAACTACGTAACGATTATCAACTGGTTTTGAGATGAATACATATAATTTTGTGAAAGGAAACGGTTCATACAGAGGAAGCAGCACCACAAAGTAACAATGAGGAGATAGTTATGATCTCAAGAGATGAAAATGAAAAGAGTAAGAAGACAACTCTGTAGATTTGGAAAATTTTCTTTTATTCATTTGCTAGTATGTATGTTAGATCATCATGGACATTTGAATGCAGAAGAGGAGAATAAAAGAGAAGGAGCTCCCATAAGAGTGATAATCCATGGACTTCCTCCTAATCAAGATAACAACAATGGTAGACTTGTCATGTTGCCTGATTCTATCCAACTTCTATTCGACTTAGCTGGTCAGTTTCACTCTTTCACTAACTATTTTAAGATATATATAAAAATTCGGAGAGAATATAAAAAGCAACTGTCCAGTTATGCTTTCCACATTATAATCATATACTTAATAATATCTCTAGATGTATAATAAACAAGTTACTACAGTTTTTGGACTGTGATGATTAAATAAGCAAAATTTGGTGGATGCAGAGAAGAAGTTCGGGAGACGAGGAAGCACGATTGTGATGGCAGATGGTGCACATGTTGAACAGCTTGATGCTCTCCGAGAAAACGACAATTTATATATTTTCTAACTAAAACAAATAACAAATACCATTACAATTTTCACTTCCCACATATATCTATAAAATTAATATATTTGTCTGTCTGTCTTTCTTATATATAAAAAGAAGCAAATTCAGATATATGTCCAATCAAGTATTAATCTATTATGATGAACTTTATTCTTCTTCGTATGTGGTTGACATCTTGAATTCAAAATTAATTCAAAGAAAACAAAATAAGGAAATTAATGATTATTCGTATAGTTTAGGCTGCAACGTATATATTAAAGTTTTATTTTGTCCCTTCAACAACATCCAATAACGAGTTTTATCAGAGAAACGAGAAGAAAGTCTTAGTTCAAGCTTAAATAAAACACTCACACAAAGTGACAAAACAAAATGGATTGGACAAAAACACTTTTGTATAGTTCTTATGAAAAACATGGAGACTATTATCTAAGCACACTTTCAAATTGAAGTGAACCTTCTCATGTGGAAGTACTCTATTCTCTCTCTTCCCTTCCAATACTTCTCATGTAGCCATATAAGCTATGAACAATGCTCCTTACTATGCTTTTCTATGGTAGATTCTGAACATGAAGCAGAGGACACTGGGAGAGACTTTTGCATGGAGTCCTAGAAAACAGAGGATCAGTTCATCTTGAGCTGGATTTGGCGATGGACCTGAACAAGAAACTCCACATATGATGGGCCGCTTGCTGTCCTGTCCTCTACCATATGTGACAGAAACAACATTCCTGACAAGTCCCAAAAAATCACAAGGAAAGACAATTAAGGACAACGATTTGTGAAATCAACACTAGGAGTAAGCAATATTCCATGCTGGTGAAAGGTAAACATATCTTCTAAGCAACTCCTAATCAGTATGATTCATACAGAAATGTTTTCCCTATGCATAAACAAGTTATTTGCCAGATATTAGATAACTTCAAATTCGGAATGCCTCAGATGGTTAAGTAAAAGACTATGAAAACTAGACATTGCTACTAGCTGCAGACAGGAGTAATGCTGTCTCAGGTGGTTAAGTAAAAGACTATGAAAACTAGACTGATTCTGTCGCAAACAGGAAAAAAGTAATAACATGTAGCCTGTCTAGGTGCATAGAGCAACTGAAATTCTATCAAACCAGAACACTCACCTGATGGATCTCCTTTCTTGCACAATTTGATGCTGCGTAGAGAAAAACATAAAAGTTGGAAAGGATTAGACAGGACACAATTATCTTCTGCTCAGTTAAGGGAGAAAAGACAGTTACTGATACCTTAGGTAAGAACATCTTTGCCTCCTTATTTCATTCACCACATCATTGAACTTCTTTGATAGCTGATTATCATATTGCTGTAGCACATACTGTAAAGAAAAGACCAGTTATATTTGCTTAGTAGGATTTTCACAATACCAGAAAAGAGATTTCCCCTTTCATGGTTTCAATACCGTGATGAATAACTATGATGAAACGGTCATAACAGTCATATGCTATAATATTAGTATAAAAATCTTGAACTTTGTTGCAAGTTAATTAGCCTATAATTTCATGCGCTAATGCAGAGAGAAATTGAGATTACCTGGCTTGGAATTTCAGCAGCTGAAGGAACAGCAAAAAGTTTCTGCAGTATATCAGAGTCCACTGATTCAGCAACATATAGTAGGCCATCTTCACCATTCTCAAGAAAATAGATGCCCTCATTGCTAATGTGTTCACTTGACAATGGGATTGAAGGAGGAACGACTGATCCTTCATTGTCCTGATAGATTGAAAAGCAAGAATTAATCAAAAGTTTCACAACGTGCAAATTGAGACTTGAGAGAGATATTAACTAAATGTAGACGCATCATACCTTTGCATCAAGGTTGTGGACAGAAATCATTCTGGGATAAACCAGTGGGACTGCCAAAGGAGTAGATATGGAAGATACATAGTTGATCCAGAATGATCGATCATCTATTCTCCCGTCCGTCCTTAAACCCACACTTTTGGTCAATGCTGAAGAAAAACCCCATTTAAAAGGAAACAACATCAAATTAAAAATCTAGAAGATCCTGAAAAGCTTTAAGTAGGCAAAAAGTCACAAGAAAATACCGAGAGTATATAATGGCAAAAGCTTGAGCGCCTCAGGAAGAATAAGTTGTCCTGATGATGTAACTGTGGCACAGAATTTACGATAGGCATATAGTGCATTAGTGCAACTATTGGTTGCTTGCTCCTTTACCAATGGAAGTGCCTTTGTAGGGATTTCATTAGCCGCTGCATAAAAAGAAACCAAACACAGATATTAGTTTATAGTGTGACAACACGTCTAGCAGTAGAATCGCACTGAAAATAGTGACCTACCTTGTTTCAGCATACAAGCAAATTGAGAATCTAAGTCAGCTGCGCGAAACAAATTACTGAGCAGGTTCGTACAGGGGAGTGATAAAGTGGTAACCCTAATTCTTCTTTCTCCATATATGGTTGTATACAGAAGGGCGCACTGTAAAAAAAGAGGAGATGAACATAGAATAACATCATCATTTACACAAAACACATGTATCTAAACTATACCTGGAAAGAACATTCAGCTCCATCTTGTAGTTTGTCATCATGTTTTAATGTCACCATTATAGCTTTGTCACAGTCAATCTGCATTCGCAAAATCAAGGTTTGTCAGAACTCGAGAGTAAAAAGGAGTTTATATCACAGGACACCTCCTGGTAACTTGCAGCAAAAGATTCATGTGTTCTACTATTGACTAGCATTGTGTTGACATAAAAACATATTTCTGAATCTTATATATCCATAATTCCAGACGTAAAAGGACCACATACAGAAATATGTTTTCAATAATGATGACACAAAATCAGCAGATGCACACAATGCTATCCAAAAAGTAAAATCCAAGGAGGATGCACCCACCGCTGGAAGATCGATGTCGGTTGGAATGCGTTTGCAGAAATTCCCTGAATATTCTTGCACTTGAATACCCTACAATTATTAGAAACGGTGGCTTACAGAGCCTTGAACTGGAGTATACAGAGTAATGCATGAAGAGAACTCTCGCCACAAAAACATACCTGGCTACATCTGACTCGCATGACAGCCTCAAAACCCTGCGGCCTAGTTATATTCCATTTAAGATCGTTGTAAAGCTTGGGAGGATCTGAGAGAGCTGAGAAAGGGTAATAACAATACACCTGTAGAAAATCGTATACAGTGGAAGTTTAAAGCTCCGCAAAAACCAAGGCGCCAACATCCATGAAAAGAAAATGATCGCCAAGAGAGATGCATCAACTAAGCAAGACTTTCGCAGACTAATTCAGTTAGTATTACAAAATTGCCACGGTAATACATAGGACATGATTCAAAAGAAAAATGCAATCGAATTGCTATTGAACTATGTATGCTACAATTAACATTAGGAAACAAATGAAGGTCATGTAGAAATGAATCAGAACTTGTTACAAAATCAGAAAGGACAAGGGAATATCGAAATATACCTGTCCTCCGGTAGTTCTTGGAATGTCGGATATTG
This sequence comes from Sinapis alba, assembly GCA_012274485.2. Lineage (NCBI taxonomy): Eukaryota > Viridiplantae > Streptophyta > Magnoliopsida > Brassicales > Brassicaceae > Sinapis > Sinapis alba. The sequence goes on from MU106100.1 coordinate 130,758, forward strand.
AAGCCATGTCAACGTAAGCCTGACTTGTGATAAATAAATCTACACAGACCTGAAGCATTTCTGGATGGCTTAGATAGGAACAAAATATTGCAATTAAGAGAAAATGATACATCATATAATATTGATAAGCAGATGGAAACATGTCCAGTTAAACATCTACTCGGTATGGGATACCTGGTATTCAGCAAACTCGATAGCCATGGTCTTCAGAGTTTTGTCTGCTGGCTGTAGTAACTTATGGGCCTCCTAAAATCAAAATTACAGAACGCTTTAAGATTTTGCAATGAAATGCAACAACCTCTGAAACAAAGCCCGTTTACCTTTTCATTAGCAGACATATTAGCTCTCCCTTCTGCCTCTCTAGAAGAAAGTGCTCCAACACCAACAGAACACAAAACTATGGAGAAAATGGCAAACATATTAGTTAAATGACAGAGGTTCTGAAAAGTAGAGTATATTATAAGAAGTGATATTTGACTTTTTAATGTGCATAGATGGATTCTAAGTAACTAGAGCACATGCATCAGTAACCCTAACATATAAAGTACTCAAATAGAGTGAGCAGCATACCTGATTGAAACACCATAAGCTTCCCTCCTTTGCTCTTCATTGCCAAGAAAGCAGCCTACGAAAAAAGGAATTATTAGAGTAGATATTATCCTAAACATTGCTCCCCCGAAAAAAAAGAAACAATGTTTCACTAGAGATGCTTGCAGCACAAAAAGCATGCAAGCTTGATAACATTGGCCAGTTAACCTGAAAGTGACTTCATTAATTGCTTTAACCTAAGTATTTAACTTATATTCTTTTACGCCACCTCTAAACTAATTGACAAGGCTTAATGCTTGCTAAACGGCAAACAAAAGACGAGGAGGCTATCAAAGTTAACAACCTCTACTTGTACAACCAATATGACAAGCAGGTGAATCATATGCATCTTCAGAAATTCCATACCTTAACTGCTGCAGCAAAAGCAGATTCAGGAGTCTTACTTTCCCGAAACATCGTTGGGATACTATCCAGCAAAAGCTCTAGGTGTTCACGGCACTGAATTCCAACAGATTAAAATCGGAAGGAAATTAGGATAACCAATCTCAAGAATAGTAGACAGCTTAGATGACACAAGAATATAAAAGTCCCAACACTTACTTCAGATAGCTGAACGATGATATCTGTTTCTAAAGGTGTATAAACATCTTGCACATCAGGGACAATGAGCATCAACGGCTGCACATAAACGGGGACCATCAAATTCACAGGCAGTGGTAATCAGTTGTGTAATAGAACAAGATTCCAGTAGCACACACTTCAGAAATAATAGCATCGAAGGATGCATCGTTCACCTCTTGATTGGCAATAACTTTTATGGCATCATAATAGAATGTATATAGGATTTATCGTAACAATGAAAGACTTTCAAGTGGAGTAACGGATAGACAATACAATTTTTGAGCCAGTAGCTCAGTGACCCCAAAAAAATTACTTGTAGCATTATGATGATTGAAGAATGATGGTTATGATCCTAAGAGAACAGATGTATGAAAAGACTAGTGCAACAATTCACCTGCTGTAGTGCACGTTTCAAATTATAAAAGTGGATTGTTGAGTCGAATGTAGCAATTCCTACAAATGTCCTAGGACCTTCCTGCAAATACATACATAGATCTTTTTTAATGTCTGTTAAATAGCCATACTCTAACAAAAGTTCAGTCTCATTAAACATGAGGTACACACGTTAACAGATATCAGCAGAAGTTACTTCTTAAATAATTCAATAACGCCTTAGTATGCAAAAGAGCGTGATTAAAATAGCAAATAAAAACTATTACTGAAGATCCCCAAAAGTTTGACTAGACTAACAATACCATCTATGTAGCAATCTATAGGCACATGTAACTAAAATATATACTGAGAACAGGCTACATATTGTTGACTGTTCTGCATCAAATATACAGCTACGATAAAATGTCGAAACATGACAAAACTTACAGGCAGGTCTGAAAGAACTTGCTGGATTGCACTGCAAGCAGCAGCAGTGGCACCTGTCTGTATTGCGTTCATTGAGACATCAATAAGGAAAAAGTACACAGCTGGCATTGGATCTCGCACCTATTAGAAAAGATAACAATATTAATTTACATCCACTATCTTCTCCCAAAAGGATGTTAATACAATTATCTTAGCTAGGTGGTGGTTCACTAGGTTAACATTAATAAGTATAAAGAAAAAAACAGAGGACAACAACACTTTGTCCAAAACAATGGTAGATTCGAGACTGCATAAAACAATCTGATATCTTAGGTAACAAAACCACATAATTTACATTTATAACCAGAAAGTTTCATAAACTAACCATGTATTCTTTTGTTGCAACAAACTCGACGGTTCCCCTACACAGCTCAGGTCTTTCATCAGCATCCCTACGTCTACCATCTGGACCCAGATTACAGTGATAGTCACGGGGAGTCTCATCAGTGTATCCTGTGCAAGAGATAGTTGATGAGGAAATGGATCACGAGCACCTCACATCATCAGAATCCCAAATGATTATGACAGTAACTTATGTAAAGAGCCTCTCTTAAACAAAATCATATCGTTATCTCCCAAAATATGTGTAATTCAGGTTCACAGAATAATTTTTTCAAACCAGGACGGTAATGACAAAAATTTTAGTCTAGGATTTCAGCTTAGACTATTCAATTGATACATACAACTGCAGTTGCCTCTCTACAACTTCAAATTGTCTGGCTTGTATTAACTGATAACAGTAACACTTACCACAGAAATTACAGGTGAACTTTCTCCCTTGGTCAACAAACCTCATGAAAGGATTTATGTAGCCCTTACAGCGTGAACATCGAACAGGTCCACCCTCACCAAAGTCCACAACCTGCACCATATAATAGATTAGCGCTACAAGGAACTGGTTCTTTCAAAGATGTTAAAGAAAAACTTAGGTTACATTGAACTGTAACGATGCTGGTAAATGCGATCAGTAAGACGAAAGGGGGGATTGCATATACAAGTAAGAAAAGCATTAAAACTGAATGCCTACAATCTTTGTTTGGTCACACAAGGCTTACTTGTATAGGCTCTTCCGATGGATGAGAAAGTGCCAGCGGTTGGACCATCAACGCCAGTTGCATTCCAGATGTAGATAGAAGATCAACAGTACATGGGATCTATTACAGAAAAGGGGAGAAAATGTATCAATCAGGTAACAGCAAAGAAAACACATCCTACCATCAAAAAAAAGATAATGCTTCATTGTTACCTGATTGATCGTGCACCTCATGTAACGGGGACTACAATTTCCGGTATCTTTGACTATATAATCACTAGTAGCAGGCTTCAAAAAATATAAGAGAAAGTCAGGGGAAAGATAAAACAGTTTATACAAAATATATGACATCTCAGACTAATGTCTGAACTGAAAACACACCGGGGGAGGATTAGCCTGATTACTATGGCGAGTTTCAAACACAACTGGGCTGGAGCTTGAACCTGGCCGTGGGATTTGATTAGGATCAATCCTTGAGGGGCCAGGAACAGGGCCACCAGGTTGACCCATGGCAGAGGGTATGGTGGTCATCAACTGATTTGGCAAAGGACCCATGCCATATCTTGGTGGTTGCATTGCGCCAGGAAAGCCTAGAGGAGGTGGAGCGACCTACCAACATATAAATTTGAAGACCATCAGAATCTGCCATGCAAAGGGAAACACATCAAGTGAAAAGATTTTGCTTAAGTTAAAAAGTAGAGAGCCACAAGCTACAATGCCACTCCAACTCTCTCACGGTCAACTAGTATAGTAACAGTTTGACAGAAATTACATTTAACGTGTGATTACCTCACGACATCACCTGTTTCCATCAATCTAACAAAAACATAAACCATAACCTTATGTGACCATACCTGCCCTAATGGTTGACCGTAAGGCAGGCCTGATACCGCTGGCCTGCCATGAGGGGCTCCAGGAAAGGTTGGTGGAGGCATTGAAGGAGGCGCAGACTGAGTCATTGGTGAATTTCCAGAAAGAGGATGTGCACCAAGTGGCTGCGGAGGAGCTCGAATAAAAGGTGATGCAGGAGGCTGTGCATAGGGTGCCTGTGGAGTTGAAACAGCAGAACCAGGGAACTGGGGAGGACCCCTCGGAAATCCCCCTGAACCAGCCACCTGGGGCCCATTACTAACCGGACCACCAAGCATGCCTGAGGGAGGCATAGACACGCCAGATCCAACAGGTGGAGGTGAACCAAATCCCATTGGGCGTGCCCCTGGAGGAGGACCTGTTGGACCAAAAGCTGGAAACCCACTAGAAGAGGCGCCAGGCTGCGCCAATGGTCCTCCAGGCATTGAAGGTCTAGAGCCAAACGATTGCTGACTAGGAGGTGGACCAGTGGGTCTGCCCAAGGGTACATTAGACGGAAACCCAGTTGGTTGTGAAACCGGAGGAGGACCACTTGGCCTCCCCATTCCAGCAGGAGGAGGAGGTCCAGGCCGAGCCATCGGAGAAGGCCCACGTTGCGGAGCTCCATAAGAAGGGGATTGCTGTGGGAAAGACTGTGGTGCCTGACCAAAAGGAGGAGGTGGTCTAGGACCTGAACCAGGAGGCATCATCGAAGGTGGCCGATTCATGCTCAAGTTCTGCATATTGTCAGCTAAAGCATTAGCGTTCCCTTGAGAACCAGGGAAGTAATTTCGCTGGTTGTTGGGTCTAACGTCCCCTGGAGGCACAGGAGCAGCCATGCTTGGATACAAGATGATCAAATCCTAAAACTTTCCACTGTGTTGCCACAAAATCTACAAATCCAAATGATCAGAATCAGCAAACTGCAACAATCAAAGAACTAATGATGAAACAATACTAGTGGAAGGAGATTCATCAGATTTGGATGATACAGATCCTAAAGAGGAAAACTTGAATTTCTTTAAAAAAAAACTCTACAAGGAAGAAACTTTTTTCTCAAAAATCGTAATTTTGATCCGCAGTTCAAATTACGTACTCGATTTGAGCAAAAAGACGGAAAGTTTCCAGATTTGGATGATTACCGATCGAGAAAGAATGATTCCAGAAGCTCAGATCTAAGCACAGAGCGGGAAGGCGACGAGCGTCGGTGTGTATCACGGATGGATTCAGACGATAATTAAAAAAAAATACTTTTTGCGTAGAAGAAGAAGGAGGAAGTTTGTGATAAGAAAATTCACAGTACCTTTTAGCGAAACATCAACAAAATCAGAGGGTACAAAATAAAAACGTAATGAGAGTTGTTGCAGACTTGGAAATTTTCTGAATAAATAATTTGTTTTTGTTTTTGTTTTTGTTTTTTTCTTATACATACACACTTGACTTGTTTTGTTAGTAAACCAGACAATCAATCTTGGTCACAAACTAACCGGACGAGTTTGGTTCAATCGATTTTTTTAAAAAATTATTTATTTACAAATAAATATGTAAATAACCAATTTAATTTCCATTTAGTAACTATACATCAATTTGATAGAATTTTTATAAATACTAGTTCCAATAAAAAGAGATTTTGATAAAAACTGAAGTTCTTCCAAATCATCAATACAATAAGCCTCCTCCAAAAATATTATTCGTATGAATTTGTGATCTTTAGTTATCTTATTCACCGGATTTGAGTATTGGATTCGGTCCCCAATTTTTTAATTTTTTTATATAAAATTGCATAATGTTTATAATCTTTTTCAATGATAACAGGTGAAATCCTCCCACATTAATTACACATTTGACCAAATAAGCAATGAAAAGAATAGTTTTGAAAGAGTATTAAGGGAAGTGGTAGATTATGGAAACCTCTCTGTTTCATCGGTGACGCATTCATGCTCTTTTTATGAGTCAAATCTTAACGGTTATATCTCATTCAATTTCCATGAACATGCTCCCAGTGAACTCTTTTGCAACTCAGACGTTAAGCTTTTTCTCAGTCAAATGGATTTCCTCTAGAAATATAAGCATTTGGGTTTGCAGAAGGATATCCATTAAAGTTTGCTTGATGATATGAGTGTGCAGCGTTGTAAGTAGTTTCTGCATTACCCATGCTATTCATCTCTTGTCTTCTGCACACATTATCAAAAATTTAGCCATAAATAAAGTGTACTAGAGTTTCAAGAACCATAAGTTGATTCAAAAGAAAACTAAGAACAGTGAAAGTGTTACATACCTGAAAGATGATGGTGGCATGTTCACATGTGATTGCTGCCCTGCGTATGCACCTAATACCCCATGACACAAGCGTTAGAATAGACTTCAACTAAAACATGAAAACACTGGTTGCAACGCAGAAATTTTGTCTCACCAGGGGGAAGATTGGACGCAAGAGATGGAGAGGTTGGAGATAAAGATGGTGCGTAAAAAGGAGACTGAGAGGCCATCATTAGTCCAAAGGAATCTGCAGCCATGCTTGATGAATCTGAAACACCTCTTGGAACTGACACAAGAGGCAAGCCTCCTCCTTGTACGTATGCCATTGAAGGATACTGTAAAAGACACACATAAGAACATATGAATTTCAAACTAGAGATTTGAGATGAGTGATAATGGCATCTTGAATGAAGTAAGTTTCATACTTGTGGTGTTTGGTTTGGACATGTATCATCATCATAGCTAAGATCAAAGGGATTTGATGGTTTTGATGTATATGTATAAGCTCCAGTAGCCTGCTAAGAAAAGGATATCACAGGTACGATCAGCTCAAAATCTATTAACCGGATCCAAATTTATCAATTATTCCAAATAAAATACCACAGGATATTGATAATATCCCATGCCATATCCCATGCCATGATGTTGAGCATGAACTTGTGGGGAAGAAAATGAGAAGCCACCAGTGAAAAGGTCCTGCCAATGGTTAAGACTCTTATGATTGTAGATACCAAAAGAGTATCAGGATATAAAATTAAAAGGAAAGTTTTTGTTACCTCAGGAAGTGCACTTCTTACACTAGTTTGTTTTGTCTCTTCTTGATGATCTCCATGAGCATAATTTGAGATACACAGTATTGATTGTTCCATAGAGGTATCTGATGGTTCCTTAGGTAGTGTAGATGACTCCACCTATGTTATCACATGAACAAAACACATAGTATAATAAACTTTTACTTTTGATTCTTTTTTTTCGAAATATGTTAATGGTATGTTCCGGTTTAGTGATTTATATCTAGAGTTGCTGACATCTCATGCATTTTAAACTCTTGAATCCTGGATACTCGAATGATGTTATTGTTGTCTTTGTAAATGTGTGTTTAAAAACTATCTCAGACACCAACCTGGTTATTTTCAGCTGCACTTGGTGTAGCCATATCTTCTGTATTTAAGTTATCAGTAGCAGCAGGAAGAAGAGCTAGCTCTAAAGAACCGACCTGCGGAAGTGTAGGTTCTGTGACAAAAGATGTAACACTGTCTTGTGTTCTTGGCATCGTCTGGATCTCAATGTTGGCTGCAGGATAATTGTCCTCAGAAGGAACAGATAATCCAAACAACAAAGCTTCCAAAGAATTAGGAGCTGGACCCTCAGTCTTCTTCTGAGACGCAGGTAGTTCATTAGAAGTCTGGCTGATGCTATCATCCGAAGGTTCTGAAACTGGTACATCATCAATTAAACTTCCAGGACTCTCCATTTTATTAGATGATGCAGGCAACTGAAAAAAACATAAGACAAAAGGTTCACATCTTCACTGTATACACACAACATGAGTTTGTAGATTTACCTGATTGTTCACTGGATCCTTCTTTTTTTCAACTTTGACAACCTTTTCTACGCGCAAATGAGGATGATTCTCGCCGATGAGTTCACTGGCATGGCGTACAATGGGCAAACTGGAAGTTTCCTTGTTGTTAGATAGGTCAAGTGATTTGGAGCTTCCTCTTGGCTCTCTACGTGCATCATATCTCTTAACACTTCCATCGTCTCTGTACCTATCATCAACAATCTCAAAGCGGATAGGACTCTTTGGTAAACCTCTAGACTTTGGGTTATGCGTAACATGTTGTTGTTGTTGTTTAGGTTCCTTGTCTTCAAAATAATACTTAAGAGATTTGTTTCCACTCTTCCCACCAGCACTAGCTCTTTCAGTTTCAGGTTTATCAATAGAGTGAAAGCTTCTAGATCCCAAGAAGTTTGCACTGGCCTTCTTGCTTTCCTTGTAATCCTCAGTCACAGCCTGAGTGGAAACAGAATACATTTATAAAAAGAAAAAAAAAACTATGTAAAGAGGCACATCTTAAGTTAAGAAGATGAAGCATCTAAGAAAAGCAGTGTACCGGTTTTTGCTGTGACATCTTATCATTGCTCTCACTACTGTATCTTTTATCCACATAGACACTTCTGATAAAGTCTCTGAGCTTAAAAATATTACTGAACAAGAAGAAAGAAATAATGAGGTTTAACTATAAATTTTTACTGCTCACAAATCAGATTAATAAAATGTGGAGGAACCTGGCATCAGGGTAAGCATCACGCTTGGTATCCCATTCTTTAAAATAGATTTTCCTGGCTCGCTGCAAAGAACACACAAAGTAAAACATATCATTATGGAAGTTTACAAAGTAGTGGTTCAACATTACACAAACCTCGTTTCCTCCTGCACGAAGTGCACTAACTTCTTCTGCTGTGAACTTGGCCATTGATATAGATTTCACACGATGTGTAAACTCTCGACTAGACATATACATAACGAGAAAGAGGTCTTACACACATGATTTGAAACATCAAACAACACTTTACAAGTTCAAATGAGGAAACTCAAGAGAAAAGACTTACTGGATTCCGCTGCAGTTGATGCAGACAAAAGTCCAGAACGTTGAGCAGACATATTGTGGACCCTGCACGACTCAGATTGTCCAAAAACTTAATTACATAACCAATCTTTAGTTGATTTGATAAGCATGTTATATTTGATATGAACTAATAAAAAAAGACTTAAAGATAATAAATGATAATTGGCCAACAAATGCTTTATTTCTGCTAAAAACGTGTACCAGACTGTTGCAATTGATGCATCTTCGATTCTCAGGAAGCTTCAGCAAACTCCTGATAGCCTTTTCAGTTCGCTCGTCTTCCTTAATCTTGCTCCCCATTGTTGGCAAAAAGCTTCCTAGCTACTCTTATGAAGAAAATCAATTTATCTCAAATGAGAAATCTTATCAAAGAGAGCAATGCCATCATTACCATATCACCTGAGAATGAACAGAGAAATAATCTTAAGCCAAAAGCATTCTAAGGTTATACTCTGGTGCATATGAGATATAAAAAAAAAAGTTGCAAGATTGTGGTTTCTGAAAACTCATTACGTTACACAGAATCAAAATTCTTCCTAATAGTTTCATCTGCTGTATACAAAAGTATACAATAGATTGTGGTTTTTGATTTCCTTGTGCTATAAGATATTGTAAAACCTAAAAAGAAGAGAAGAGAAAAACCTTACAGAAGAAAGAAAGATGAAACAGCAAGGGAAAAGACAAGAATGGAGGTGACAGGAAGATGATCTCTGTCTCTCTCTCTCTCTCAGGTTACAGAGATGGCAAAAATAGAGAAGGAGCCAGCAAAAGGAAGGAGACATTCTCCTGAAAAACTGCTGTCTTGAAAGCTTTCCCGCCGTTGAAGTCTCTCTTCTTCTCTCTCTCTCATTTCATGTAGATAACCAAAACTAGGACCATCCGCTTTAAAATGCAGAAAATGTTTTTCTTTTCTTTTGATTTACCAAACTAACACAAAATTACATATTCTTATTTTAGATTGGTGTAAGAAATAAGAAGATATTCCATAACAGCATATCAAGAGAAAATATCCTGCTTATTTATTTACACATGATCAGTTTAAAATAGGCTATGAATGACTAAAAATTGGTATAAGCTGCTTCAGAGTCCACCTAGTCGGCAAATTAAATTTAAACAAAGGATTTTTCTAGAACAATTTCTTTTAAAAATCGGTTTAGACACTCAAAAAATCGATTTAAGTATCAGCCTAACTAATTCTTGAACAATGAATAAAATCGTTCTTCAACACCATTTACTTGAATTTCGATCTTTCTAATAACACAAGATATTGATTCATTTATCTTGATATATGTTATAATTTGAACTCGACGGCTACAATAGCAACATGATATTCAATTCAAACCTTGTTGTTCCCTAGCTGATCAAAACTAAAAGACAGTAATAGTTGTAGAGAATTAAATATTTATTTTTAAAATGATTTATTTACGTTGCCGTGCCGGCTCCACGTCCCCATGCTACAGTCTGCAAACATGAGAGCAGCTGCGGCTTTCTGTATCGCTAGATCTGCTTTGTACCTCAATCTCTCTGCCCTTTCTCGCTTGACCTTGGCTATAGCCCATGCCCGCCTTGCAGCACCAGCTGCTTCCCGCAATTTGTATTCATCACTATCTCTACTACTACTACTATGCAACTCTTCCGCATCAAGACAAACAAGATTGGAACCGGGAGATTCATAATAGCCTCTTGCATTCCATCGTTCACTCATACTCCTCTTCCCGTTGATTCTTTGAGACTTGTTTTGGTGGCATCCATTTCCACCGCTCGAGAAATATCCCATGCTTAGGTCACGTGGAGAATATGTCCCAGGATGACTCACAAATTCGTCCGAATGCTCGTAGTTGTGGTTTGAATATACAAAGCTCTCCTCTCCAGCGGCCAGACCAACACATCTTCTTCCTGCTAAAATAAATGGAAATATTAAAGACAACTCTCATATACTAAAGGATTTTAGAAAACAGAGCAGGTAAAAGAGGGTTACCAGATGAATTATACGCATCATAGTTTCCCAGAGCAGTACTATGTTGATGAGCATAAACCGATAGTTTCTTCTGGTGTGATCGGTGTTTTGTTCCCCTGTGCTTGACTTCCAAACCTCGAGGCTTAAAACAAAAAGCAAACATCGCTGGCTTCTCACTTGGTGATTCTTTCATCTGTGACGACCCATTCGAGTTTGGAGGGTTTGCTTTGCTCATAACCGACTCCCAGTTTTTAACCTCTTGTTGATATTTTTCCCACAGAGGTGGCTGAAATGCAGAGGTAGAAAAATAAGTGTTAAAGATCTATATAGCGCCTAGCAATGCAAGTTTTGAACTCATAAGACAAACATGTAAGGAAAAAACAAATCAAATAATATAAAAAGATGAAAAGGCATTAGAGATCATATACCTGAAGATGCCTGATTAGTGGCATTCCCTTCCTCTGCCTCTTTGTTCTCCAAAACTCATAGATTGTTGTTTCCATTGCTTCCAAGGATCCAACTCCGGCCATCAGTTCTTGAATTTCGACTAAGGTAAAGTGATCACGCTGCTTTACATACGAAGCCTTCTCAAACATGTCCATCGCCTTCTCAAACATGTCCTCAGTGATCTGACAAGAGGCACTATTCTCAGCATCCGAACACTTACGAATTCTCGCAAGGCACTGCTCATCATCGCTGTCCATGTCATACAAAACACGTGAAGGATCCAATGCCATCTCAACATCAGTTTCAGTCTGCCTGTAATATTTAGAAGCACTGCGGATAAATTCACTTTCTGTTCCATCAGAACTGTCTGTTTCTATCATACGGATGCCAGGAATAGGAATATTTCTAACTAAAGCAGCCCGAGTATTTCTATTGTAGCACTCTTCATGCATCTCTTTGAAAAGAAACCACTGGCCCCTATCAGGGAATTCTAGGGTCCAATCTTTTCCTCCTTTCCACATCATAGCATGTGTAAACCTATTTGTCGACCCAGGCTGCAGAAACTGATGTGCCCTATGTGAGTATTTTGTTGTCCCTGAGATTTTCACCGCAAGTTTCCATTCGTTATTATCAAAGGGTTCCAGGAAAATCTGAGCTCCATATTCTCTCCAGCCTCTGTCTCCAAGAGTGACTAACACATTAGCATCACAGAAACTAGACTCCAAATCTTTCTGACGACGTACGGAAGCATCAGCAGCAGACCTTCTAATTCTTTTGTTCGGAAGCCCCTTGTGCAGGGAACCTTTGTTTCTTGAATCTGAACCCCCAGAAGGTAATGAATATGACACCTGGGTACGTTGCTTCTTAGGTCCACTTCCGAAACTAGTGTGCAGAAAGTCTCCCTTTGAATCCGACCAACCACGTGAGAGATGTCCATTTAAAGAACTTTTGCTTCGTTGCCACATAGTTCTTGGGGCAGTGGCCTTGGGACTTGGGGTGCTACCTTGAATATTCAAGGTCAGATTACTTGACTGCAGCGCACCATCTTCACAATGATCAGATATTGGAACTTGAATATTAATGCCATTTGTCGCAACGTTAGACCTGGTTTCGTGCTTATGTCTGACAACAGAAGAGCTGCATGACATCCTGTTTTCAGAATTGGACCCTATATGCTGCCTTTGAGACTCTGCATGGAGGTCTTCTGACTCTTGCGCTTCGTGCCCTCTGGAAGAAGTGATAGTTAGTCCGTTATTTTGGCCCTTACTCTTGAGAGAAGGTTCAGAATGTTCATTTGTGCAATCTGCCAGATCAAAACCTCCATCTGTTACTAAATTGCGTTCAGTTCCTAGGTATTCGGCTGAATCATGACACAGCTCTCTCACCATTTCCAGGTGTAAATTGAGGAACAGTGTAGGTGGCCGTGAAGCAAAATGAAGTGCAAATGGGGCCGTACTTTGCTTCTTGCAGCAAGCAGATGTGGGCCAGGCTTTAACGGATGACGATCTTCTGGAAACAAAGCCTGAGCTGATTCCATGCCTAGATCTCTTCTGCATAACCTGATGTTCAAATATAAAAACATGTGGATAAGATACACAAAAATAAAAGTGAAAGGCAACTAAATAATGTACCAGAATCATGCATTAAAGAATCATTGTACCTTCTGCAGGGCCTTCATGTTATCTGTTGTACACTCGGAAGTTGACACTTGCTTAACCAGCAAAGAATGCCTCCTGAAACTATGTTCCAAGTATAACCACTTCGACTGTTTCACTTCATGGAAACTGTAGAACTGAAATGCAAATTGCCTTTGGAAGCCTGGGGTGAAAGAAACTTGGAGACCAATTGAGAAAACTGGCGAATTCAAGTCAGCATCCGCTCCTTGTACTACTCGCTTATTGGAATGATCTACTACCGTCAAGATATGGAAAATCAACTGAACAGCTTCCATTATGCAGCCTTCAAAAATTAGATACCTTAACCCATCTTGGCTATTCAGGAAAGTCATTTCCAAACAAACCCGTGGCCACAAGGTCACAAGTGTACCATGATGAAGCAAAAGAGCAACACGTGAAAGCCTGTCAACATCCGCCAAAAAAAAGTAGTTCATCAACGAAGTAACCTGTACGTTAAGGGACAACGCAAATGGCACCCCGTCATTCCACGGACAATAAATCTCCAGAAGCCCAGAACCTTCGAAAGGCAAAAACTCTACATCAGGATCCGGATATTTTGAGACATGAAGCTGCTCAACATTATTGTCACCTGACCCCTTGTAGATGCCTTTTTTTGCTGTATGAAGTCGTCTCCTATAATAGACAATAGGATATACGCTACCCTTACAAAAACCAGAGCCTTCCAACAAGGACTGACCCTCAGATCTATCTGTGTACTGAGCTGCAGTGTCTCTAACAACATCCCCATTCATTTTCAGAGGTTCATCAGGTGTCATTATTTCTGATTTTTTCCGTCTTCGTACAGCCTTAAGAGTGGAAGACTTGTCCCGATGCATAGACCGAGCCAACCATTTGATGATCGGTTCTGATTCCATGTCGCCCATGCAGCAATCATCTTCTAGCTTTACCTTCTGCTTCTCCTCGTCTTTACTGGATGTATCATTCCCTTTTATTTTCAGAGTAGATTTGGACTCCGAACTGCTCCCTTTCCTTAGATTTTTTCCAGGGACTTCAGCGGGGAACAACAGAATTTTGAATCTTTCAACCTGTAAATTAATCCACTCTTCATCGCGATCATCATATTTTACATGATGCAGATTCTTGTCTCCATTGTAACCATCCACAAAGCCATGATACCAATTCTCATCCAAAGGCCACAAAACTTTTATTTGTTTGTATAACAACCAGTGTGAATCCACATCTGAAAATGATATTTCATAAAAGTGGCGCCTTTTCCGAGCTTTACTCTTCCCATCTAGCTGTTTCCTTGGTCGCAACAATCTATCATCAGGGTCGTCTGAGACACATTTGGAACTAAACAACTCAGACTGAGGAGCAGCTGAATTCTTACCAGAAGATAACGGGTTCAATCTACTGGCAGACGGTGAACCAGGAGTAACAGGATTCGAAGGAAACTGGGTGATGCAGTTCGGATCAAAGCGCGAAGACAGCATTCTTGCTGCATTAGCTTCAAGATTCTCCTCGTCATCTTCTTGTGATACCTTGGATATTCTACCAGAGGAAGACTTCGCCTCGTTGTTTCCCGCACGTCTGTTTGATGCCGAGGACTTCCTTTTTCTGCTATTACAGGGTTCTTGCTTAACAACCAGCTCGTCATCTTTCACTGGAGACGGATCAGAATGCCCGTTTTCCAACTGCAGCTGAGCTACTGAATTAGATTCTTTTATTTCTTTGCCACATTCCTCTTCTTCGGCTTTAGAGAGCTGATCATGAGCACTAGATTCTTCACCAGCTTCCTTGAGGAGCTCCTCCTGACTATCAGATTCGCCAGCAGACTTCTGTACAAGTCCATTCTCAAACCTACTCCTCCCAACAAAATCCCTCCTACGTCTAGGCACATAAATCATACTACCTGCCAAACCAACTGAAACCCCTTGAAGCCCATTACCATCACACAACTTCTCATCCAACCCCACACTGGAGTTGTCCAAAACCGTGGTGCCATTACATGCATTATCAAGTAACTTATTGTCTTCGCTATCAACTTGCTTAAAGCTACTTAGAGAAACAACTTTCCTGATCTTCTTATCCTGTTTCAACCGATCAGGACTGTTTTTCCTCTTTAAGCTCTTATTCACAGAATCTTTTGTAATGCTAGACTTATAAAGCGTCTTAAGATCCAACGACCTCGATTTCTTCGAAACTCCCACTCCGTTAGAGCTCCCTAGACTATTTTCCATGAAAGATAACTCAAACGAAAACCCAGAATCAAAATCCCCCAAGTCTCAAATGCCATCACATAAACATAAACACATCTTCAGATCTGCGACATCAAGACGAAACCCAGAATCACCGAAATTACCCAAAATAGATAAACGAAGAACATACAAAATTGCCAACAACCAAAAAAAAAACCGATCATGCATTCAAATCCAAACAATTTTCTCCAAAATCATACAACAATGAGAAATCTGCATGCTTACCTGCATCACTTTATATCTGACGAAATCGACTCCCTTAAGGACCTTTATAACCGCATCAATCCCAAAATCAAAATTAGGGCTTCGTTAAATCGGACTGCGAATCGGATCCCAAATCAATCAAAAATTATTTTTTCCTCCAAAATTATTCGTTCAATTTTGCGGAAAATAAAAATCAATTTTTGGTTTCTTTTTTTAACCGTGAGAAACGCGAGAGAGCTAGGGTTTCGTCTGGGAGTAAGGTTTTTTCAGTTAAGACCCATTTATTCCAAATAAAAAAAGTATGGTTGATGTATACCGTCCGATCTCCACGCGTTACAAATTGGACGGTTCAGATTTTATTTTCGGATAATCTCGTAGAATTAATTCTGCAACAGAAAAGCTACGATGGACGTTTGGGATCCTCTGTTGCGTAATATTATTGACGGTCGAGATTTAAAGTTTTCCTCGGTGAGAATAAAATTGTTTGTGATTCTCACGTGTGTTGTTAAACCTACAATGATCTTGTGTTTACCATGTTAACTAGTTTCGCTAGAGGATAATTTTAACTATTAAAGGCATTGACAAATTATTTTAAAAAAAAAAACTTTATATAACTGATTATTCATTCATTTCTGGTTGCCACAAAAAACATATATAGAATTCTATTTAAATGGTATATGTAACTAAATTGTGTGTAATTAAATTTGAATGTAAATTTACTATACTTGTGTCCTCAATACTATAATTGAGTGTAATTGAATTTGAATGTAAATTTACTATACTTTGTGTTCTCAATTTAAATAAGATTTTATTTTTTAAAACAAACAAATATATTAGCAATTGTTTTCACTATGATAAATATTTAGAAATGTATTATGAAATGTAGATATCAAAAAAAGAAATAGAACTACAAAAATGTTTTTTAAAAAATAAGAAATAATTTTTTACAGATTTAATATTTAGTATATATTATTATTTATCTTTATAGCATGTATTACAAACCAAAATTATAAAATATGTTATTTAAAATGAATCCATGCTAATTTTTTAATTGGTTTTAGTTTTTCAAAAATTGGTAGAGTGTATTACAAACAAATTTTTAAAATAAGTTTATCTCAATGATTCAAAACCTTATATACATTATACATATAAACATATCAGTAGAGAGGTGAAAAAACTTTTGTCACGGTTAGTTTTGTTTACTTTGGTGAGATGAGGTAGGATCACCACATAATTTGTGTTGATAAACCAAAATAAAATGTTTCAGAGTTCAAATTTCCGGTTCGATTTTGCTTATCAAATTTCCGGTATAGATTCACCCATAAAGAGATAACATTCCAAATAACATAAAAGAAACCCTATTTATTTATTTATTCATCTCCCATTCGATAACAACTTTGCTTCCCCCAAACCTTCTCTCCCTTTCTCGTTTCTGATCTGTAACCCTAATTTATCCACAATCGCCGCCCCATCAGATCTTTCTCCTTCCATTCAGCTGAAATCGACGAATTCCATTTCTGGGTTTTCCAAAAAAACAAACCTTTTTGTTATCGGAATCGACGATAAGATGGTCGGTGGTGGAAACAGGAGAGACGAAGGATCGATGCCGATTCAGAACACCAACTTGTTCGCTGCTTTGGATACTCGGAGGAAGAAGAAGAAGTCTGACAAGAGCAAAGGCTCTTCTTCATCGCGTCAGGATCCGGTAAAGGAGCCTGAGCCGCAGGTCTTCTGGGCTCCTACGCCTCTCAAAGCTAAGGCTTGGGCGGATATCGACAGCGATGATGAAGATGATGACTATTTCGCTACCACTGCTCCTCCTAAGGCCTTGTGGAGTACCTCTGAAGCCTCCCATTCCGATGCTAAAGAAGAGGTTCACGTTGAGGTTAGAAAGTCACTTTCTTTCTTATGTTAGATGTGTTCACTTGCTTTGAGCGTTACGTCTTGAAGCTACTCTCGTTTGTTGGGTTTTTTTTTTACCTCAGCGCCTTTGTACTTGACTGATGTATGATAAAAAGTTTGCTTTTTTATGTTATATGGTTGTTGTAGATTGTCACAAAATGAAAATGTTCTGTGCCCATTGGTGGTATAGAATTTTTATCATATAAGTTTGTGCCATGGTTGTCTGTAAATCATGGTTCATTGGGTTTCTGATAGAGATGCGTTTGCTTTTAATGTGGCAGGAAAGTGAAAGTGAAGAAGACATTCTTGACGAAGGTGATGATGATGATTTGGAGGAAGAGAATGAGACGCAAGTTCATCCAGAAGCAGAGCCTGAGGTGAAGAAGGCTCCTGAAGTTGTTCCTGCACCACCTCCTAAGGAACCGGAGAGGCAGCTTTCCAAGAAAGAGAGGAAACAGAAGGAACTTGCTGAGTTTGAGGCTTTGTTAGCAGATTTTGGAGCTGCACCCAAGGAGAATAATGGTCAAGAAAACTCTCAAGGTATCTATCACTCAGTTCTGCTCCACACTGGCTGAGAAATTCATTTGCTAATACTGATAAAATTTTCTTCCTTATGCAAATACCTAATAGATAAGCAAGAGAAGAAGGAAGCCAATGGAGAGGGAGAGAAGAAGGAGAACACAGCTGGAGAATCGAAGGCCTCGAAGAAGAAGAAAAAGAAGGATAAGCAGAAGGAAGTAAAAGAATCTCAGGATGAAGTGAAGAGCAACTCAGATGCTGCTGCTGGTGGTGGTGAGCAGGAGGAGGAGGACGAGGCTTCTTCGTCCATGGATATGAAAGAACGGATAAAGAAGATGGCATCGATGAAGAAGAAGAAATCAAGCAAAGAGACTGATGCTGGTGCAAAAGTTGCAGCACAAGAAGCAGCTGCGAGGAAGGCAAAGCTGGCTGCGGCAAGAAAGAAGAAAGAGAAGAGTCACTACAATCAGCAGCCAGTGAGGTGAAACCAATCATCCGTTTTGACGATATGAACATGTGTTTCTTCCCTCCTTTTTGCAGGGAATGTGGTTGGTTGGGTCAGTACTTTTAGAGATATGACTTTTGATCTTTTGAATTATGTTGAAATACAATTGTGGGACAGACAAGGAAAAAAAGCTTTCTCTTTGAATTTGTTTTCCTCTTTCTTTCTATTTATTCTTCATGTTTATCTTTGTGCTTAGAAACACCATTTCATCTTCTTCATTTCTCATTGAGTTTTTTAAAAATCATATAATGTAAAATAAAGAAGGTGTCTCTTTTAAACCAAAAAAAAATTGAAAGATTCATATCATACTTGCCAACATTTCATTGGTTTAAACATGTTTTATGACTTTAAATTTAATTACTTAACTAAACTCAATTAAAAATATTTGGTATTATATTGGTAAGAAACTCAAGTGACTCTCTTACCAGTTAGCAGTTACCACTAATGGTGTTCTTATAATTCCGATTTTTGAACATAACTTTTTCATAAACGAAAGGGATATAACCAAATCGAATTATACCGAAACAAATCGAATTAGACCGAACCAAACCGATCTAAGTTATAATTTAGTCAAAACCAAACATTGAACCGAAATCCCCATACATTGTTTTTTTTTTTTTCTTCTTGCGTATATAAATCGAAGGTTCGGCGAAGAAAGAAGGCAACTCGCCGCTTTGTTTGAGGACGAAGAAGTAAAAATGTTGAGGAGAGTGATCGGCAACGTCGCCGTCCGGCGTCAGATTCAGCGAGCTCTATCCAGTAAATCCGGTGGAAGTGGAAAGACCAGCGACGTTTCAGCTGCGGTGGATTCGATGTTACTTCGTTCCCTAAAGGAACATTACCTAGAAGTCTCCAAGATGACTCCTCCTCCGGTTCGTTCCTCTTCTAAAGTTTGAAGCTTTTAGCTAAACCCTAGCTGCTCCCTTCCTTCACTTAAGGGTTTTTCTTTTTTTTTTTGCAGAAAGTGACACCTCCTTCACCATTCGAGATAGTGAAAGGATCCCTCGAGGGAACTGGCGCTGTCCTGAAGAAATCTGTCGGAAACGAAGAGATCAGTCTCTTCGTGATGCGGTTGGCTCACGGAGGAGGTGATGATGATGAAGAGGACGATGGGATTAACCAGCTGTTCCTCCACGTGGCTGTCTCAAAGCCAAACCAGGCTGAGTCTCTTCATTTCCTTTGCGGACTTTACCCTGATGCGTTGGGTATTCACTCTGTTTCCATGAGGCCAAAGCTTGAGGATTTGGAGCTTTCTGATGATCCTGCTCGTTACACAGGCCCTTCCTTTGAGTAAGCTGAAACTTATCTTGTTTCATTATAAATTGATTTAAGTTTATAGTAAATCTAGTTTATGAAATAGAGATCTTGACTTGTGTATGTACTGAGAACTTTTAGATTGTTGGTAAGTAAGCAATCTTTATGTGATTCTGTTTTAAGCTTGTCTCGTCTTACTATACATTCAGTATTTTCAAAGTAAGAAGAATAGGTTGTTGTGATTAGGCCAACTATGTTTCATTTACAATGCTTCACATTGGCTATGAGTTCTTCTGTGGAATCAAAGGAATGATCATGAACAACATTCCTTAGTTTGTATGATTTTTTGTTTGTTAATTTTCTTGTTGACGTTGAGGAATATGAATTTAGAGCAAGCAGAGAAGTAGATGTATCTGTTCAGTTTGTTGTTTCATGAATCTTCTCCAAATCAAGGATTACTCTTTGGCCTGTTCTTTTCTCAGTTTTGAACAAGTTTGTTGTGTCTCCTTTTGAGCACTGTGTTTAGAAAACACGGGAATCACAGTTGATAGCAAAACTTTTTTTTTTATATTGTCAAATAAGTGTTGGTAAACTGTTTTGACAGAGAGCTGGATGAGAAGATGAGAGACATATTCCATAGCTTCTTAGAGGAGCGAGGTGTGAACGAGAGTCTCTTCCCGTTTCTTCAGGCATGGCTGTATGTAAAGGATCATCGTAACTTGCTGCGATGGTTCAAATCAGTTGGCACGTATGTGCATGAAAACCCATCTGCGGAAAACGCCTAGGAGGTGGCGCAATCAGAGGGACATATCTTTTCAGTCTTTTGGAAGAGGTCTATGCGGTTAATTGTTTTGACAAAGGCACTATACCGCTCTTATATGATCCAGTTCCAGGGACCGAATTACTTTTGCTTCTTTCAGACCGTTGTTTCAACAAAACATATCCATCAGTGATGTTTGTTTACGAAATGTTAATTTTACTGACTCTATGAGCTCTCTTTCTAAAGGCAAAGCTGCGACACTGATTTTACAAAGCAAACAAAAGTCACTCTTATTATTTTTTTGAACAAAATAACTCATAATTTTCATGGTCCAGTATAAGGTTTCTATACAATATATATCTTGATTTGGAGCCGAGTCCCTTCACAGGGCAATTCAACTGCACAAGGAACTATGAAGGTTTTGTTCGTTGATAAATTCAGAGGCTAAAGTAAGAAAAAAAGAAACAAAGTATTTGGAACACACTCAAACTCAATCACTGATTCTCGAACTTCCCTACGCGTCCAGAGGGTTCAGTTCATAAAAGCAAAAAAGCATTTACACCGCAGGAGCTTTCCTCACCCTTTTCTTCCTTCACCTTCCTGACAATGAGACTTCACCTTCCTGACAATGAGACTCAGACGAATCCAAATTCTCTGTAGGAACAACGCCTTCTGTCTTCCGTTTTCTCCAACATCGAGTAAATGTCAGACATCTAGATAACGCTGTTGGCCAAACCGTTATCAGCTCTATGTTCATTCCGCTGTTGTTGCGGTTGTTGATTGTTCTCATTTTCCCCAGTAGAGAGAGAGTTTAAGACCCCTTGGCTCGTCAAATCAGAGTTCTTCTCCCCAACTTCACTCTTGCAAAGAGGGCAACTTGCGTTAATCTTGAGCCACTTGTCAACGCACTCTTTGTGAAAGAAATGTGAACAAGGAAGCTCTCTCAACTCTTCGTTGTTTGCATACTTCGCTAAGCAAATGCAACAGACCTGCAAACAATTGTAACTACTCAGATACTTGATTCTATCTGTGAGTGGATGTATGTAATCTACAGTCAAAAGTGTAAAGCAAACTCACAGCGTCCTCTCCTGAAATAGCACGTTCGTTATCTGTTCCAGCAGCCACAACTCCACCTTCGCCAGTACTTGAACCATTGTCATCGCCGCCACTACTACTTCTGCTTTTCTTCAACTTAAACTTATGCGTCGGCAAGGCGTTTATGGATTCAGGTGTGGCGCCTCGGGGTTGAGTTAAATCTTCTCTGTATCCGAGAATTGAGATAATGCACGGCAAGCAGCAACATATTGTTGTGCAGAGGATGAAGGGCATTGCGTAGCCAATACAGCTAAAGGTAAGAAACACTAAACATAACCTACAAAACAAATAAATGGACTGAGTCTTTGTTTGACAAATGCAGCCAAGGTTTTGTGTGAAAGTTTGGACTAATCGAAAGAATAATACCTGTACAAGTTAGGAGCCTCTGCTGCAGATGAATGCCCTCCAAATATCCATACATTACCAACGACAAACCATACCGCAAAGAAGCAATCCAGACCCATTTTGAAGTATTCCACGAAAACTTTAAGCCTGAAAAAGCCAAAATCAAAGACTCAAGTCAGAGATCTAAGACTTGTTTAAACTTCTTCTGGTTGAAACAGATCATGTAAGAGCGAGCACTAAGACATATACCTAGCAGCACTTATGAACCCATGATATCTACTACGAGAAGGCGTGTTGCTAGTCTGTCGACCATCTCCTTCAGCAGTCCTGGATATAGAGAACGCAAACGGTCCAGCTGCAACGTTAAGATTAGGACGATGCTGACCAGACTCCTGTTCAGAAGCCTGATTGGAATGATAATATCTCCAGTACAAAAGCGGGAGTGTAGCAACGCATCCACACGCATAACCCACGATCCAAGCAAACAAGGGAGCACGTGGATGCTCATGTTTAGACAAAGACAAAACGACAATAGCTGCAATGATCTGGCCAAGAGTGAGGAACAGCTCAATGGAAATCCAAAGACCAGAGTTCAAAGGACTTCTTCTCCTGCGGTTGCTTCTAGTATTTGACCTCATAGATGAGGAAGAAGAAACTGTAGCTGGCTGAGAAACAGGGATGGGAGGAGTAGTAGTGGAAGGTCTCTCAACATCATCATCATCGTGTTGTAAAGGCTCCAAAACGTTAGAGATTCTATCGTGAGAAGAGGATGGAATGTCAATGATGTGGTCGTTTGGGGTTTGAGGAGGATCTGCTGATCGTTCCATGAATGTAGAAAAAGGTATGAGCTTTAGGGTGTAATACGATGTTGTTGGTTCAGAAGAGAGACACCCATCTAGGGCTTTTGTGCATAACGCACACCATGGAAGTTAGCTTCGATGTTCCTGCAAAACCCAAAATCGATTGAACCCTAAATTAGTTAAACGAAACCATATAATTAGCGCATAAGATTCAAGATCGTAAATATCAAACCCGAATTGGGTAAAAGTGGGTAGATTTAACGAATTACAAAACCTAATTTTTCGCACCTGGAACAAGAGATTAGGGAACAAACCTCCGCCTTCAATGGCTGACTTTTCCCCCTTTTTTTTTTGCTTCTTCCTCTCAAGAAGAGAAAACCCAGAAGAAGAGTCAACTTTTTCAGCTATAGAAATCCCTTCCTTGTTCTTGTCGTTGTTGATCGTTCGAAGTTGTGTTCTTCTTCAATTCCCTACTTTGCGATTTTTTTAATTATAATTATTTTGTGCTCACCGATCAACAAGAAGGGGGGGGGGG
Organism: Sinapis alba; assembly: GCA_012274485.2. Classification (NCBI taxonomy): domain Eukaryota; kingdom Viridiplantae; phylum Streptophyta; class Magnoliopsida; order Brassicales; family Brassicaceae; genus Sinapis; species Sinapis alba. The sequence continues at coordinate 153,778 of MU106100.1, forward strand.
ATATTAAAAAATTATATAGATATTTCTGGATATTAAATTTTGTGAGCCAAATAGCAATCACACAAAACAAAAAGAAAAGAAATAATATAAAATATTACAGGAGGAGGGGGAGAATGATGATTCAGAGGGATAGTGATGCCTTCTTTGGCCCTTTGCTTTTTGTTTTCTTTCTCAACAAGAAAATGTTGAAAAAGTTAATAAAAAGAGCATAAAAAGATTGAGTCCTGGCTGCTTTACTCCCTGTTTTTCCGGTTTATGAGCTTTCTTTTTATTTTAGGTGATATATATCATCAAGCTTGACGCTATTTGCTGTATTTCCGAGCTGGAAAATTGGTTCTCTTGATGCAACACCAGCTATGTTTTTTTATAGGTGTTTATATTTGCAGTTAGCTTTGATGAATTATGCGTGTGAGAGAGAGAGAGATACAGAGTAGATGGTCTATTTAATTTGGTCAAGCCATTTATTTCCGAGGGGACGTATCCATTAAGAATCTTCAATGTTAATGAGTGATGTATATCCTTCCTAATGTGGCATGATCCCAATCTTCTTGTTACCATTTGTTATACTATTTAATTTTCAAACGCTTAAAACCCACCAAGAGTTTTATCATATGTATATTATTACTTTTGCCATCTACAAGGAAAAGCTTTTTTCAAGTTCTGGTTGGAGTGGAGAAGTTGGGAGATGTACAAATAGAAAACTAGTATGGGACATTTAAATATGGCTGGCTGACAAACGAATAGAGAACCTTACACTTACATGGGAATTCACTTCTTCCATTGCGGAATCCGCTGAACCACAACCTACAAAACCAAATGAGAAACAACATCATCAAAAGAGTTTGATGTTTGAAAACAATCTTAAGCTTTTAAGTAGGTAGGGTACCTTTCCTGAGTTTTCTTTGTTCCCTACTATTGTTTGGCATGCGAGTCTCCAAGATTCAGGCTTCTGCACCAGTACAAGAACAAACAAAGCCTTATGATAATGAAACATAACAGCTTCCTGATTTCATCTGAATTTGCATATCTAAGATGTGAATTAATATATAGAGCAGTGGTCAAAGAAAAACTAACCTTTTTCAGATAGCGGTTTTCTGTATCTGTTCTCTCGTTCAAGAGCTCTCTGCCATCAAGAATCTGCACATAAACAAAAAGACCAAAACAGATCAAATACAAACTCAAATATGAAAACAGCTACTAAAAGTCATTCATCTACTTCATTAGATCTTCAGCTCTGCAGTAGTCAAGCAGAGATCAAAGCATATAATCAAGAAACAAAGAAAAAAATATATAACTTAAAATCTAGTCAACACAGAGCCGGCCATGAGATTTTGGAGCGTAGACGATTTAGTAAAGATTTTAATAATTTAGGGACCTAAAACATTTTCTTAACAAATTTAGGGGTGTATATAATTTTTTTCAAAATTTTTGAAGCCTGGAGCGAATGTTTCATCAGGCTCGTTTGTCCGAGGACCGGAGTAAACAGATGCTATAAAGTCAAAATCATCATAAGCAAGAGATAAAAGATAAATGAAGTTAACTTGCCTCAACAATGCAAGTTCCACAGCTTCCTCCACCTCCACAGTTCATCACTTTCCCCTAATCATCACAATTAGTAAACAAAAGACATTTCAAACACCGTGTAGATAAGAGGCAATGGTTGCGTAAATACATCATTGTTTAGTAAAGAGAGTAGTTTGAACTCACGTAAGTAGCGTACAGCTCGAGCTTGTTATCCTGCATAATGCTTCTCAGAAGCTTCTCTCCGCTCACAGCTTTCGCTTTATCCCTCGGATACGACCCGTCGCTCTCAGGCTTCGGCTGCAAATACAACACAACCAAATAAAGAGTTTACAAACGAATCGGATCTTAACATGACGATTTATCGCACCGATAGTTACACCGAAGAACTCGAGCTCTATCTCAGGAGGCGGAGATGCTTGGGAGGAAGAAGAAGAGCTACAGGAGATAACGCGAGCTCTTCCATTCACGGAAACTTGTCGATGATGCACACCGGAGAAGGAGAAGCCGAGGTTGAAACCGAGCGAAGCCATTTCTTCCCGTTGGAGCTTCCGATCTCCGGCGATGGATGGATTCTCCGTTCTCGTGTGGAAAGAGATAAAACTGCTAACCGCGAAATATGTGGACTTGGTTTTTTCAACAAGTTATGAGGCTTTTTTATCTGTTGTTAGCCCATTAACACCAGCCCATTCACCTTTTTCTTGCAGTTTATTTTAACCAATCTTCTGAGTTTTGGATTAACTCATTCAGCTTAATAAAATTCTTATTAAAGCGATTTAGAAGGTTATTATTCTGTTTTAAAGTTGGAACATCTTTGTATAAACCTGTAATTTAAACCCAAGATAGCATGAAAATAATTAAACATAGAATTATGTACCTTTGATGAAGATTCATGTCAGAGGGAAGCACCCTCTAATATTCTTTTGATTTTTTTTAAATACGTTTTATCACTTAATCCAGTCAGTTTTGGTTAAAATGCATTTAATATTAAAAGTGAATTTATTTTTGAAAAATCACCACATTGATTAATTCTAGGGAAATTCTCTTAAATAGCTCTTTTTAAGTTTTTGTCACAAAAATAGCCCTCAAAAAATAAAATGACCAAAATAGACTTTTAAAAAAAAAAAATTGATTTTTTTATATTTTTTTTTTGAAATTTGAAATCCTAATCCCAAACCCACCCTTTAACTCTAAACCCTAAAGTCCAAATTAGTTAACCATAGGGGTATAAATGCATATAAATGAATTTTTTAGCTTCTAAAAAAAATATTTTGGTCATTTTCTTATTTAAAAACTATTTTTGTGACAAACAAACTCAAATAGACTATCTAAGGGAATTTCTCTTAATTAATTCTAAGTTGAAAAGTTTTTCAAATCTTAGGAATGACCAGATAGTTAGTCTATTACCTGATTAGCAAATAAACTGATTATGCTGAAATTTGTATTCATATTTTCCAAATATCTGTAATTTATTTTTGTAAAAATACTCAAAATCCAAAAAAAAAAGTATTTTGTTACATTTTAGCTTACCACTTAACCACAGTCATGCATTAATATTGGATCTTGATAAAGAAAAGGGCAATTCTCTTAAATAGACCTTTTAAAGTTTTTGTCACAAAAATAGCATTCAAAAAATAAAATGACCAAAATAGACTTTTTTTATTTTGAAATTTTGATTTTTTTTTTAATTTTTTTTTTTGAAATTTGAAACCTCAACCCCAAACTCACCCCTTAACTCTAAACTCTAAAGTGCAAATTAGTTAACCCTAGAGGTAGGAGGTATAAATGCATATAAATGAATTTTTTAGTTTCTAAAAAAATATTTTGGTCATTTTCTTCCTTAAAAACTATTTTTGTGACAAACAAATTAAAATGTGTTATCTAAGAGAATTTTTATAAAGAAAATATTGTAAACAGTAAACCAAAAAGTAAATTTGGAACGTGTGAATGTAGTAAGTGGGAAACATGAAATCAGATCAGTCAAAGACACATAGATGGCCAATATCATATTCTAACTCATTTGTCAATTTAATCAACATTCACCATCATCTTATACTCAGATCTTTTCCGGTGAAAATACAAAGAGATCAAAAATTAAAATAATTATGCATAATTCAGAAGTTGGCAACTTTACTAACTGACCCACGAACTAAACTTTTTCAAGGTGTGGATAGGTTAGTAGTGTGTTGGTTACTTGGTTACATTAGATACACAAACACTTTATTGATTAGACGGTTTTAAAACATTATGAATCTTTTATGATACCTTAATAACAAAAAGAAGTCCATAATGCAATGATTTTACCATCTCACTTTATGCTTTTCTGGGTGAATATTTAATTACTTTTTATAACAACATATATAATGATTCAATTATTACATTATTACAGGAATTAAAACACAATAAATAGAGGTTCAAGGACATAAAGACAAGCCTTTTCTCGTCTTTTATTTTATTTATTTACACTTACCTAGCAAACAAAAGACACTCTGATCTCTCTCTTTCTTCTTCCTCGTTGAGTGTGTCCATGAAATAATACAGAGAGAAACTGTAAAATGGAGGAAGTGGTGACGTAGTGGCCAAACTGACACACTTGTTGTGATGGTGAACCACAATGGCGAGCGTACTACTGATTTTGATTATCGTCGTCTCCGGGAGAAAGAGCTCTTGTTCCATGACTTCCTAGGTTCCAAGACTCCCACTTTAGCTTCCACTTCCATGGATAAAGCAGCTAAACCGGCGACAGCTTCCGCTTCCTCCGATCTTGGTTCTTCTCTCTCTCTCTCTCTCTCTCTCTCTCTCTCTCTCTCTCTCTCTCTCTCTCTCTCTCTCTCTCTCTCTCTCTCTCTCTCTCTCTCTCTCTCTCTCTCTCTCTCTCTATCTTTGATGCTTTTTGGTGAAGTGTGCTTCTACTGATGATGTGGTTTAAGATGATTCCTCTGTACGTTTAGGGTTTCTAACTACAGAAAGTGCAAGCCTTTTTTACATTAGATTCGATTTGGAGTGTAGATGGTCTTGGTAGTTAGTTTCTAAAGGTGGAAACTTTTCGCCGATTAGATCTTCTAAGTAGAAAAAACTGGAACATCTTTGGTTTGTGAGTGTTCATTGTCTTGTTTCCTTACTTTGGTTTGAAAATTCTATGAACATGAACATGGTTTTTGAGTGATCATGTGGTTGATTGCTGAGCTCTAGTAGTGAAGGACACAGTTTCTCTCTCTCTCTCTCTGTCCAACCATAATGTCTCTGGTGGATTAGTTGGGGCATTGGGAGTGAATTTGAGTGATGAGTTTGGTGGGTCATACCCATTTGAGGTTGTGCAATTGGTCTTCTTTATTACCTCTCTCTCTCTCTCTCCTTGAGTTCTCATTGTAGTGTGATATCTTTGGATTAGTTGAAAGACAAGGTAGTCATCTTGATGGGATACACTTGTTTGGACAAAGAAGAGAAGTTTCTGGCTCAACCATGAGCAATAGATTTTCCGGAAACAAAAGAAGTAACTCGGATTCACACATCACAACTCAAGAGCATCCAGAGACTCTGCATTGGTCCAAGGTAAGATACACCAGAACCTACATGACTTCACCGTGTTCAGAGCTTTCGTAGAACTCAATTTTCTGTGATCTGTCTAGTTGCTAAGAAGCGGACCTGGAAGCCATTCCATGACCATGAATGTGGCAAACCAGTCTCCACGCGGAGGACAGATCAGTCATTTGCTTCATCAGCTGTCTTCAAGCAGGTTCAAAGATGACGTGGGACCATCAGTTATCGCTCAGACAGCTGCAGATGAAGGTTCACGAACAGGGATGAAAGGTCCACGTATCATGAGTTCTTTTACAATGCCAAACCCGAGCAAAGTCGAATGCTTTACTCCTTCAAGGTGAGTTAGCTTCTAGTGTGTCTCTAGTCCTTTGATGCTTTGTGTTCAATTCATTTTTCTTGTATTTACAGTACCGGGAATCGGAAAGAGTTGACTTCGACTACTAAGCAGATGACTATCTTCTATGGTGGTCAAGCTCATGTCTTTGATGATGTTCACCCAAACAAAGTAATCCTCTATCTCTTGCTTAACACTTTCATATTCAAGTTATTTGACTAGAATTCAATAACAACAAAAAAAGAAGAAGACAAATGTGAAGTTCATCATATGAACGTTATGTTTCCTTGCAGGCAGATGTTATAATGGCTTTGGCAGGATCAAGCGGAGGCTCATGGTCTACGGGTTTGTCTCAAAAACTGAAGACAAAGAACAATACAAGCGACGGTCCATACAAAGTAGGTCAAGTGTATGAAGGAGGCAGCTCTAGAGAAACACCGTTTTTGGCCCCTGAGATTCGTGCAAGGCCGGTTCATCAAGACACCTCAAGTGCCTGTAACAGGATCTTTACACAACCAGGTGACTGCTTATTATACATAATCAGATTTCAGGTCATAAATTGTAGCTACTATTTTACAAGTACAAGGTGGAGTAGAACAAAATGTTGCATTGTCACACTACAAAATGAGGATACGAATTTCAGTTTGTCAGCTTTGAATCTTTATGCTCATGCGCTATTTGATTTGCAGGTCGAGAACATCAAGGAAGTATCATCTCAAGGAGACGGGATCCCAGAGATTCGGTTCAGATATCAGATCCTGAAAAGAAGCCACATGATTACGTCTGAATATGAGAGAGATGTTGAATGTGGTTTTTCTTCTAAGCTGTTATTTGTTCAGACATAATAGTCATTTACAATGTTCTAAGCCTTTCTAGGCTTGAATTCAAACATATCTTCCTCAATGATTAGAGTATAATAGTTTTCCAAAGCTAATATATAATCAAACCTGCTATTTGTATGGATATAGTTTTCTAAAGCTGAGCATATGATAAAACAATCACAAAGGAATCATGTCTAAATGTAATCTGGCTCTACTCTGCTTAGCGAAAACTGAGAAAGGAGAGTCACTGTAGATCACCTTATTCGATCCCTTCTATAGAGACAGAGGTGTTGCTTACAGCAGATACTTGACTCTTCAGCCTGACATTTTTAGTGCATTCTTCCTGCGATTGAGAAATTTGGCACTATATAAGTAGATGACTCTCAAGAGTTGAAACGCTTATCAGTATCGATTGTTTCTTCTTTTGTGCTAACCTGGAAGGCTCTTAATACAGTATAGCATTTTCTTTGCTCTGCAGCTGCGGCAGTATACTTTTCTTTTGAAGCATCGCAGAGCCTCTGCTCTTCTTGAAGCCCAAGTTGTACCTTTCCTAGCTTCTGCAGTTATGACAAATCATGGAGCCAAAGTTATGGCTAGATTCATGCTTTGTGCCTAAAATCATGCAGCTAAGTGAATAAAACTCAGATAACCTGTTGGATCCCTTTCATGACTCCTTCCATTGAATCAATTAGCTTCACGCGGCCAGCAGGAGTACCAATCACATCTTGAAACTGCATTCAAGTCAACTTAGAATGAACCTCGACTTTCTTGACGAGAAGCACATGATATCTAAAGGTAAACGTAAAGATTTGATATGCAAACACAGAAATTAGCTAAACAATAATGAATGTTTTACCTGTGAACCAATTGAATTCAGTAATGATATCTCCTTTAGCATCAAATCTTTTATTTCTAAAAGAGCATTGTATGTCCCATAGAGCTTCCTAGTTTGTTGAAGTTTCTCCTGTTTATGGTAAGAACTTGAACATAAAGGTTCGTCAATCAATAAAATTGCAAGTTCATTTTCAACCATGAAACAAGACCATTCGAACCTGGATACAAACATTAAGCTCTGAGAATCTTCTTTCATATCTGCACGGAATGAGATACTGGACTTTAGTGTGCAACAATACAGCAAAAGAGAAACTAGCCATAGTAAAACATGGTTCCTAAAAGGTTTATAGGCAAAGCAATTTGACTCTTTGACATGATACTTCCATATCTTTACAACATAACTAAAGATAATTGCTTATCAGAATAGAGGGAACAGATTCAACACGAAGCAGTACACACTAATACAAAGTGCTAAATACAGGACATCATCTTTAAAGTAGTGGAAGAAGAGCATACTGGAGAACTTCAGATTGGCATGGTACATCATCAATCTGTCGCTTTAGAGATACTATTTCTCTTAGCGTTGCTGCAAGCTCCTACAGTGAAAACAAGAGGGAAGCAAAGCAACTATAACCTTTTTGAAAAAAAAAACATTGGAGAAACCTGAATCTCATCTCAGCATGGAGAAAGAGAGTACCTTCTTTGCTGAAGTGAGATGATCCAGAGATTCAACCAACAAAACATCCAACTCTTCCTCGGGAATCTCACCCTTTGCGACTACTCTCTCCTCCAAATCACAAACTGCATCTTCTAACGCAGAACACTTAGCATCGCAATTAGACCGGACTTCAGATTCCTGTTTTTCTAATTCCTGAATATACCTATAACTAGTGAGTTTCACCACATAAGAGAAAAGCTACTCACAAATCACAATATAGTAATAAAACAAAAAAAAACATGAACTTCCGGAAACCTACAAACACATCATTTACCTTAAACGATCTCAAAAGAGGTATCATCAACTCCTCCTGGACTGAAACAACATCAACGCCTTCAGCGTTTATTCTTTCTCGCAACTGCTGCAACTTACCCTTAACATCACATTTTCTCTGATTCTTAAGTTACAAACAGATAAGTGTTAAATCAAGAACACCAGTGTACGAAAGACTATAAAGCAACAGACTAGCAGCACCTGTTCCCTGACTTTGGCACTCAATTCTCTTATGGACGCCTTCAGATTAGTCACCATATCCCCTGAAGAACAAACCTGTGGTTGTTACAGAGTATTATCAGAATTTTCCTAATTCTTAACAGATCAAACGAAAGCATCGAACTTTATCAAAAAAAGTTTGGTTTTTCATCAAAATACACAAATCCCAAATCGTGCTAACCTCTTCACTGCTATGTTCTTTTCCCATCACTCACTCACTCGCCGTGATCTTCGAATGGATTCGTCAACGAAGGAGAAAGAGTGTCCCTTTATAATCCGTCAATCTGTAATGATCAAAGAAACGACGGAGGCAACACAATTAAGAGAAAGTCAGACTCTTTCCGGCGTAACGCAAACTAAAAGAGACGCACTTTAACTTGGACTTTTGCCCAAAAGGAAAAAAAAAACTTAGACCATCTCCAACTGGGATAACATTGTTTCAAAACATAAATAATTTTCGTATTTTAATTTTAATTTTTATTTATTAGATATTGTGTGATTAATACAAATAATATTAATTTTTGTAATATATTGAATTTATTGATTAAGTGTTACTTTTAAAAAAATATCAATTTTTAAAAACTATTTATATTATAAAACAGAAAGAGAATACCATTTAGTGTGATTTTAGCATCAATTGTTTTTTATTTTTAATTAAAACACCAAATAACACACTAAAAATATTGTCTATTACTATATTATTAAAACAAATATTTTTTATTTATTTAATATTTTTGATGAATACTCACTATTCTTAAAACATATAATTAATTATTTATAATAAATACTGGAGTAATAAATTTAAAACAAGAAATATATTTATAGCACATAAAATATATTACACTAAAAATAATACCACAGAAATATATATATGAAATTAAAATAACTTAAAACATACAAACAAAAATACATTATATCTTTGTCGAACTAACTAAAATCGAATTAACTAATGTTTTGTTACCTTTAGTCAATATTGACCAAGTTTATAATAATCTTCGTCGGGGATTACTAACCCATCTTTGAAAGTAGTTTGACTGCAAGCCCAACATATTAGCTCTCAGGTCCACGAGACCAAGGCCTTCTTTTTCCTTGTGCTTTTGTTAGTCATACTTGTAAGTCTAAAAGCATCTTTAACCCAAAGACCTTAAAAAAAATTATTTATTTATTTATTTTTTATTTGTTTTTTGCTTTTTTTGATTTTTTTTAAAAAATAAACTAAACACGGGCCGATACGTGTCAGTGGGATCCGCAAACAGTGCAAAAGACGGTTCTTATTTAAGAGTTTTAAAAACCATCTTTTGCACTGTTCACGGACCCTGCATATTAGTGGGATCCACGAACAGTGCAAGAGACCCCCTTAAAAAACCCAGATAATCATGCTCTAAGGCCTTACAAAAGGAGGCAACTACAAGCAGGGGGCATGGTCTTGTAAGGTTGAATTTAAAAGCAATTTCAAATTATTAAGACACCTAGTAGAACCAAGAGTTCAATAAACCAGATATATATGCACGAGATGTTGTAGAATACTTGTGAAAGAATAGTCATTGGAAGAAGAATAGAAGATTCTGCACAAGAGAAAATGAATAATCAGCAAGGACTCGTGAAGCAGAAGGAAAGAAACTGAGATAAGGACGAAGAAGATAGAATCAAAGGGTCACAGATAAGAAAAACAAATGGGCCATGAAGAAAAACCAAGCACAATATATTGAGTTCCATGGATGTTTTAAGGTGACAAGATGGCAAAATAGTCCTGGTCTCTATAAATCCAAGCAATGAGAAAAAAAATGTTGGGCTATACTTCTTTTCCATCTACAGACAAGTGCCTAGTACCGTAGTTCGATCGGCCATTTGGGGATGCATATCATCGTAGAGAAATTAGTAAGGTAAAAGAAAAGAAGTGAAACGTTGTATATAATCACTTCTTATTAACCTCGTGTGCAACTTTGCAACTATATATATATTCCCTTATTTTTGTAGCATTTGATCTTAACAATGTGTAATAACAATGCATCTGTTTTCTAATAATTATTAACTATAATATACCTATAATCTAGTAGTTCAAGCTTACAGTTTTTTTTTTTTTGAACTGATTCTAGTTCAAGCTTACATTTGCGAACAAAATGCAGATGTATATATATGTTACAGTAAAATGAATAAGAATAAATAAATTTTCTATGATAGTTTCTTTTAGTTTATTTTCACAAAATATCACCAGAAAAAAATGACCAAAATATTTTATTAAAAAGATAAATAAACATTTTTACATTTAAGATTAACTAATCTAGACTTAGGATTTATAGTTAAAAGGGTGAAATTTACGGATAAGGTTCAATTAAAAAAAAATATATATATTTAGAATTTCAAAATAAAATGGGTTATTTTGGTCATTTTTTTTTTTGAATGTTATTTTGTGATAAAAACTTAAAAATAATTATTTGAAAGAATTGCCCAAAAGAATATTGATAATCCGAAAGTGCAGATCTTCATAAACGAATTGGATTATTAATGGCCATTGGAATGGGCATGGTTGAAGATACTAAGAAATAAAAATGGGGGTAGCATGCAATCTAAGAGTCAAGTTGGATGGAGTACGCAAATTAAGCGGAAGACACGACATGTCTATTCTCATGAAAGCTTTGCTTTTGTCACCATATGTACATATAAATACAAACTTTCAATTTTTGACTCGCACGGTTTCACATATATGGGCTACATATAAGACGTGAGTAATAGAAGTGCATTTGTTTCTTTGCATGGCAAATCCCCATGCACCTTCTTTCCTTTTTGTTTCTATTTGATTTTTTAGGGTCTTATACCAGCTGCTTCTTATGTGTGCAGTGGGTTGATTACTACAAGTGCATGCCAACTTAAGAGTGCAGTATATATGGAAGGTACGGTTTCTCGGATCATGAGTATTTATCTCGATTCTATAATTCCACCTCGTGGTCCATACCTTATTCTTACATCACTATTGCATTTTTACATCCCTATCAAACATATTGTATAAGACAATTGTATACGTATATGCATTTTCATAATGCTAAAACATAGTTGGAAATTTTACTCTTCCCCTCTCTTATTTATTTGTCAATATCCCCTACTTGCTAGTTGTTACCAATAGAGATTCAGCATTAATCGATGTAGATGTATGAGCGTTTCGATATAAGTGAAACGAGAACATAGATCGTTGTGTCAATATATGTGTGACAATACACATTAATAAATCCATACCAGTTACCCATTTCAATAAATAATTTGATGTGTATTTTGTTAATTGATATGCAAAGCATTGTTCCCTCAATCTCTTACTTTCCCTATGTTTCATAATAATTGTTGTTTTAGCTTTTTGCACACAGATCAAGAAAACATTTAATTTTGTACATTTTCTATAGAAAAACATCATTACCTATACACCTAATCATATTTCAATCAATATAAAATTAAACTGGAAAATAAAATCAATAAATTATGCATTGAAATCCTAAAACGACACTTATTTTGTAACGAAATTTTTTTTCTAAAACGATACTCTTTGCGAAACGGAGAGAGTATCATTTATTTATTATTTTGAACTTAAATTTATCCATGTTTTTTGCATGTGTAAGTGAGTCTCTGATTTGTTTAAAGAATTGTGTTACTAATAATTTTTTTCCTTCAAATTTAAATTTGTTACTAAATACTAACAAAATTCTTAGCCGAAAAAAAACAATCTTCTCTTACACGTGTAAACAGACAAATTTGATATTTTCCACTAAAAATATAAAATACGATGATCAAGTAATTATAGTATCTAGTAGCACTAAATATTGAGATCAATAAAATAAGTGGTTAGTATCATTTGTTAATACAAAACGCGTAAAGTTAGCTTGCTATAAGTAATCTTTAGCTTAGTTAGAGCATCCGCAATAGAAAGTTCTTAAAGGGAGTCTTTAACGAAAAAATAATTAAATAATCAGTGAATTCTACAAAAATTTAAGGATTCGATTCTTAAAATCTCTAAATAAGAATCGGTCCTTACACTATTTATGATACGTGACGGCACACGATTGATTGATATATTTTTTTTAGTTTCAAAAAAAAAAACTTTTAAAGACTCTACAGTGGAATTTTCCATTTAGATGTCTCAAAAGATAGAACAGTTAATACTCCTTCTGTTTCATATTAAGTGTCATTTTAGATTTGAACACACATATTAAGAAAACATTTAATTTTTCATATTTCCTATATAAAAACATTATTACCGATACACCTAATCATATTTCAACCAATAGAAAATTAATTTAAAAATCAAAGTTAATAAATTTTACATTGAAATCCAAAAATAATACTTATTTTATAATGAAAAATTTCTCTACAACGACACTCTTTGTGAAACGGAAGGAGTATAAATACGAAAGAAAATGTCACAAATGAGAGAACAATGTATTGGATTATTAAACCGAAGGAAGGAAGGAAGCAGCGAGGGGATTAAAAGAGTGGTGACGACACACTTAACATGCAAAGATAAATGTCAAATCCATCATGGAAAATTGACAGTGCCTGCAAAATGGTCAGTAAGCCCCTAACCATATAATAATAAAATAAAAAAAGTGACGTAAGTGTCTGAGCATAGTTAACGTAAGGTGTGCATGGATGCGTGTCATAACATAACGTTTCTCGACTTCAATGCCCTCAAATAGCGTTGAATGTTTTCAATTAATTGTTTAGTTATTTGACTTATTTTTACTCATAATTCTCTTGTAAAGGATTTGACTCGTATTCGCTTCTTACATTTTTCACTCTTAATTTAGTATTTAAGTAAGAGTGGTTAGTATAAACAATCGTGAAGCCGATCTATCAAAACATGTAGATAATTTTTTTAAGATAGTTTCTTTTAGTTCTTTTAATCAAAATAATCTACAAGAAAAAATACTTAAAAAGTTTAATTAAAAATATATTTATATTTCAAGGTTAATTAATTTATAATTAAAGTTTAAAGTTATCGAATGCGAGTTTTGGGGTAAAATTTATTTTCTTTTCTTAGAAATATTTTCAAATTTCTTGAAAAATAAATTAAAAAATATTCAAAAAATTGTAAAAAATTGTGAATTTGAAAAATATAATTCAAACTATATAAAAATATTTTATTATTTTTCATATATATTTATATATCTATAAAACAATTGATAGAATAATATTTTTCTCTTTAATGAAACATATTTTCATAAAAAAAAAATTTTAAATCTTTCAGTGACAAAAACTTTAAAAAATTATTTGAGAGAATTAATCAAACCTAAATTAAATATATTAAAAATAAATTTTAAAATTAACCAAATTTAGAGGTATCAATATCGTAACAAGATTATAAAAGTTGCAAAATTATTTGCAAGTATTTAGATATGATGCTATACAATTATTATTTTTAAGTATGATACTGAATTTTTGGAAACTAATAAATGTGTGTGTGTGTTTTTGATAATAGGTTTTCCAACATCAAATGTGTTCGTTTGTTTATTAAAACGGATAGCTGGTATGGGGTATATCTGATATATCTATTATATAGTACTGTACCTAAATTATAACAAGTTGGTTAATTTCTGTATATTTTTCCCGTTGCTTAATTTCACTACAATTTATCAAAATGCTATGTTCAATCAAACATTGTTTTGTATGAAATATAAATATAAACTCTGGTTCTAGCAAATAGTTTGCGCACAGCCATTATAACTCCAATAGCTTTTTTTCTTATATCATTAATTCCTCGAATAGAAAGTATATTAAACCGCTGAGTCTCTGACTATATAAAACTAATACACGTAAACAAAACAAAAGTCATTACTCCAATGATCCATCCAGATGTGAACGCAGTGACGATTTGCTTAAGTCATGTGAGTGAATGAAGTTGTATTTTGGGTAAAACTGCTTCAAATGAAACCCTAAAAAAGAGAGTTATCATGACTTATAATATTTTTTAAAAAAACGTGTATGTGTGTGTGAGTTCTCTCTCGTGACGGCAAATTAGAGAGAGAGAGAGAGAGAGAGAGAGAGAGAGAGAGAGAGAGAGATGGATGAGTTTCATTGAAAGAGATCGTCCATGCGGTGGTAGCAGAAGAGTGTCAGCTCTCTATCTCGATTATCATTTCAGTGACAAATCAGTGCCCACCTTCTTCCATCCTTCCTTACGTCTGCATCTCTCTTTATAATTATATATATACACACACCCCTCGTTACATATCTATTTGTCTCTCTTACGTAAATGTACGTGACACACTTCGATATATACACGAACACTAGTTTTAATTCCCATTATTTATCGACTTTAACCGTTTTTCACATTCGGTGCCACCTGTATTAGATTTAGATATATATGATGTATTGGTGTGGCCTATATGTAACTTATATTGGATGTGACTATAAGAGCATGAATATCGAAGTTTCTTAACCTTTATACTCTATAAAAAAACTCAAAAATTGGTTTCAAAAGATATGAGATAAAAATGTATTGTTCACAGATCTCATCGATACGTAGTAATCGGTGCACTTTTTAATGTATTTATTTTTCAGTCAGACAATTTTTTTTTAAAAAAACCCTTAATAGATTCAGGATAATCATAGTCTAACAAATAACAATTAGATTTGCTCGTAACACTTCTTTAACTAAGAGTTCTTATAAACCATATGTGTGACAAGAAAATTAAACACTCTTTTTCTTTTGTTAAGGACAAGAAAAGACGTTGTTAACTAATATGGCTAATTAACCACATCTCTAAAAATTTATTTCTTCAATTTACAACATGCAAAATTAGGTAGTAATATTTTATTTAAACACACAAATCAGGATTTAGAGATAAGGACAAAACTAGAGCTGCATCTATTCTTGATGGACCCCTTGATCTCATCTCTCCACTGGTCAGCTATTTCCTCAGCGATCTTAACGGCATCAGACGCCGTTCCAAGTAGTCCTCTCCTCGTAAACCCAACCGTGTACAATCCTTTCCCTGCTCTCCAGCCGTTAGGAAACGGCGTTTTTGGCATCCCTTCCTTCGTGAAAAAATCACTTCCCTAACAAAGTACGAGGCAATGTTCAATATTCGATGTTATTATTATATTTTTATAATGAATTACTAGATAAGTGGGAATGATTAAGATGTTAAGCTTACCTGAAGCCAAGTAGGCACGTTGCTTTTGTAACCAGTGGCAAATATGATCGAGTCAAATTCCTTTTCTTGACCATCCATAAATTTTGCTCCATTTTTTGTTATTTCTTTTACACCTTCCATTATCTTCATTTTTTATACAGGAAGAAACGACAAACATTAGGTATACCGAAAAACACATAGAAAGAAAACGATTAGCTTGGACTCATAAACAAGATTTATGGAATCATGGCGACACTAAAATGATTCACGGAAGCATATGCAGGAAATAATACCTAATAAAAACAAAATTTAACTTTCTAGCTCATCAAATAAAGATAAATTATTTTATTAAGAACAAGAAAACATCTTTAGAAGCAGAACAAAACTTTTTTTCAACAATCATCTTTAAAAGTTAGACTAAAACAATATTTTAGTGGGTACTGCAGAGTTATAAATAATTAACTAAAATATGACTACTACTCAGTTGCTGGCTACGCAAAACTATCACTATATATTATTGTAAAATAAAATTAAAGTTAAGGATAAAAGATTTAACTCAGTAAATTAAATAGAAGGAGAAACAGTTAAAACCCACCTTAATCTTGCCAGATCTGATGAGAGACATAGCTCCAACGTCGAGAACCGGACTTTTCCCAGTAACATTCTTTAGCTCAAGCGGACCGGTTTTCGGTCTGCGTATACCTAACCGGTCGGTATTTCCAAGAGAAAGATTAGCCATCAGTAACAAGAACTTATCAACAACTCTCAGTGGTAAACATTTGAGAAGTGTCATCCCAACTCCAAACGTTGATAGCCCAAGTATCTCCCTTGGCAACACATGAACCTTCATGAAATAAATATTAACATTTATAAATTAATATATATACCAAAACGGTAGAGAACATTTTTATCAAAAATAAAGTAAATATGTTACTCCCTCTGTTTCAATATAAGATTTTTGCACATAGATTAAGAAAATACAAACTTATATATAATATATCTTGATTAAATAAAAATATCGAAACTAATTCAACCAATAAAAAAAACGTCGTATTTTATAATTAGTCACAAAATTCAAATAATATTAAATTCTACTTAGAATAACGAGAACATCAATTATTTTGAAACAAATTTTTTTCTTTAAACACCACTTATGATACGGAGTTATGATACGGAGGGAGTAATATTTAATTAAACATAAAGTAAATGTGTTTAATTAAACTACTCACGGTGTTTCGGACAACAAGATGAGGAGAAGCGTTATGTCGAACAAGATCCAAACTAATCTCCATCCCTGAGTTTCCACATCCCACGACTAAAACTCTTTGTTGTCTGAACTCTTCGCCGCTTCTATATTCACTAGCGTGAATAATCTCCCCGCCGGAAAACTTTACTATCCCCGGAATCTCCGGGACGTAAGCATCTGCGTTCTCACCGGTGGCTACAATAAGCCATTTCGAGAGATACTCTGTCTTGTCTAGAGTCTTTACTCTCCATAAACCAGAGGACGTGTCGAAAGCAGCGTTTTGGACGTTCTCGTTGAACCTCGGGACGATGCGGAAGTGTGAAGCGTATGACTCAAGGTAATCCAAGAACTCGTTTTTAGAAGGGTATTTTGGGAAATTTTCAGGGAAATCAAGAAGTGGTAATCTGCAGAAGTGTTTTGGGAGATGGAGTTTGAGTCTGTCGTAGGTTTTTGATTTCCATAGAGATGCTATTGAATCAGAACGTTCTAGGATCAAAGAAGGGACTCCACGGTTTGAGAGACATGCTGACGTGGCGAGACCGGAAGGACCTGCTCCTATGATGATGGGACCGTGGACGAGGATGATCTGTTTGGTCTGATGGTCGGTTTGATGGCAAGGAGGAGGAGAAGAGTTCATGTCTTTGAGGAGTGTGAAGGAGACTAAAAAGAGTGAGATATGTTTTACTTTTGGAGAAATGTTCTTTGGTGTGAGGCTAAAGAAGTGGAATTTATAGAAGGGGAGTTTCACTAGTGGGACCTTGTAAGATTCTCTCTATATGACGTTTTCATTACAAGTTTCGAACATAGGACATTTGTTTTTTTGAGATATATTTAAATTTGTAAACCTAAAAGCAATATTCTTACTTTCTTGGGCATTATGAATAGTGACGGCAGATTAATTAATTTAAGCGGTATAATCAATGAGCAAGATATTAAATGATACACAGAACTAAATTTAGTAATCTGTATTATAATAACATAATGGTTTACCAAATCACGTAATTATGTGGTATGTGGATTCACAAATTATACATGTATTTGACGGTTCCACCTGCAACCATCATTGTTCGACCATATGGAGCCTAATTGTATATATTTATATATAGTACTAATCAATAAATGATAGATACTATACTTATTTTAAACTGTTCAGAAGCTTAACGTTTTTGTTTTTGCTACATATTGATGTCAATCTACACTACAAAATGTTACCATTCATGTTAATTGAATTTTAATGAGAAATAAATGAATACTGAAAAGTTGGAAAAAGGTGTTTCAGAACACCTTGAAATAAGATTAATCCGATTATCAGAGTTTATCCAAGTAAAGGGTTTAGTTATCTCAAGTTCATATGATTGATCTAGGAAGCCTAGATACACTGTTGCTAAATATTTTATAAAACTTGGAAAATATTGTAAGAAATCAAAAGATTGAGTGGATAATAGAAATAATGGTGAAAGAGGCATTGGAATAGTAAAATGGCAGTCCAAAATGACAGTGTAATAAATAGAAAGCGTGAAGCTTAAGTAAATTATTTGCTCCTCTTCCCATTTGATTTTGGGAAAGAATCGCCAAACATAAAAAACAAACAATCAAACAAAGGAATTGACCAATAAATTGGCTGGACTTTTAAAATTAATGATCTATTAATGTTCTGAGTTAGCTTTTGCGCGTTGTCTTAGCCAACATTCATTTCATTTCCATTTTCAAAAGCTTCTCACAACAAAACAAAAAGACTTGTATTTGGCTGAAAGTTATTTTGGACATGTGTAAATAATTGGTAAAGTGACTTTTGTTTGCAGTAATACTTAAAATTATTAATTGACAGAGGTTATACACTTCCAGTTAAAAAAAAAATAATGAGTTATGACTGAATAGAGTTCTCATATATTACAGGAAGTAACCTATAATATACTATATTCAGATATATGAGTCCTTACATGACTCTCACTCACTATCATGTTTTTTGATAGTAAATAAATTGATTTATATTTGTTGATATCTACCCAAAATATCTAAGAGGGTTGCTTGTGCCCAATCTCTTCTAGTAACCCTTTAATCAAACAACCTAATTTCGAGTCTAATAAGTTAAATATCTACACAAATTCCATGTATATATATATATATATAGTAGACAAACCTATTATCTTTTGTAACTTTGAAATATATGGTGTTTTCACCTACAAAATGTTGTCTTTTCAAATTTTCAAATTACTACCCATAACATGCCGTATAGCGTATATTTTCAAGGAAATGGGTTAGGAATTCAATAATTTTGATGTAACAAATATATTTTTGCTGGCTAACAATATAACAAAGATTTTCGTTAGAAAATTATATCAAACTAGAATTTGATTACGGGTGTATGAACGTGCGCCGAAATTAGCTAGGTTTGTTCAAGAAAGCAAGCATAATTCACTCACATGCTTCCTCAAGAAACTTTATAGCTTTTAGATGATTATTTCATTAGAATACTTAACATTTAAGCATGATCATATTCTTTAAGATCATAAACTGGATAAGACTCCCAAAGTATGTATTACTCATTTATGGGTATTATATTATATATGAAATACCTCAACATTTTGATGTTCTTCTTGTTTATATGTATTTAAATACAATGACCAAGCACTACAGAATACTTTTTTGGTTAATGACTAATGTATTTCTTTCTGGTTAATACTTGAATGACCATCTAAGTGTAGCTTATGGAAATTTGGAGACGTATCATCGTTGTATAACTAATTATTTGAATCTAAACACTTCGCATCCAAACTCTCTATAGGAATCTAGGGTCGAGACTAAAAATGGAAATGATTAAAGGATAGCTATTATTGACCAATTCATGACTTTTATGGGAAAAGAAAGCAGGTTGTAATGATGAAAGATATTCAAGGTTATAAACAAATAACTGCAAGTACAATTATAATCATTGATAAGAATTTTCCTGTTTTCTTTCAACTTTCGTTATAAAGCTGCGTTAAGTGCCATGCATGTGGTTCTTCGCCAAAAGTATAGTTCATCTAATTAAATAACATGCACATATTGTAACATCAGCATATTTAATAAAAATGGAACATGGAATACTCAAAACTTAGAACATATGTTCTTATTGAATTATATTTTTGGGACTACAAAATTTGCTTAATGTTGTGTAAGTAATGGCAAGGACAGATATTTATTATTTTTATCAATGGTTTGTTATAATTCCAACTGTAAATTATTTTGATGTTTCATATGCTAAAATGCCATCGAGTTGATTTTTCTTTTAGTTGATAAGTTAATTTCAGAAAGCAATTTATCAATAAAACCAATTGGAACCGTTGCGTAGAAAGATTTTGGTCAAGATGATGTGTTTTAAATTGACTAATGAGAATCTAATGGAGGGGGGTCGTTAAGATTTTAGATTAATGTTATGAACATGGTGGATAGGTTAAATTAGATGCAGCTGTACTTGTAGTCTTCTTTTCATCTATATTTTTTTTTTCGCAATAGTAATTTTATATGATGGACCTAAGTTGCGCATGCACGCTTTAAGATTTAAGTATTTGATAAGAAGGGAACTTTTTTTTTTAACTATTTCATACACCTTTACTCGGCTATCGCCAAAAGGGTCGGTCATTTAAATAAAAACTAGTAAAAAGCTAGTGATTCTCTATTTCAATTTGTTGGGTAGTCCATGGAATGAAACTCTATCATGTACATGAAAACTGAACAGAAAAACTACGTTAAATAAAACTAGGTTCACTAATCATTATTGCTTAAGATTCGAGAGGCATGTAAAAAAGAGTTCCTGATGGCAAATTAAGCACACAAATGAAAACGTAAATTTCCCCTAAGCGTTGATTTGTAGAGATGTCTTAGTAAGGAGTTATCAAAGCAGAAGTTAATAGAGTACATTCAGCTTTTATAACAACATGAGCTTTTAGACTATCATATACCCAGTCTCTTAACCGGAATTTTTAGATTCGGATAAAAGACGGTTGTTAGAGTATTTCTAATTCTACTGCATAATTTACTGCAAAATGCAGTTGAACATTCAGTAAGGTTGAAGATGCTCTTAGTTTTTCTTAGTTAAAAACTAAGAAAAACTAAAAACCATCTCTTAAATAAGGGATATAAAAACTTTTTTTTAGCCAAAACATGTAAAAAAAAAGAGTTAAATCATAAAATCATATTAAAAATTTAGGTTAAGAGACTGTGATGTCCTTATTAGTTAAAAAATGATAATGTTGAAAAACAACCCGTGTTTATGCAGCACTCGTAAAATAACGAGTGTTTAATTCAGTGCGCATATACATGGACAAAATGTAACTACTACGTACCGACTATTGTATTAGTTTATGTTCCGACCAAACCCCATTCGAGATATGGATAAGCGCATTTGTTGAGATTTACCACTTGCTTTGTGATTTGAAACTCAATCTTTTAATTCACTTACAAGATACGAACTTGTTTTAAGGTTTTGTTTTGGCGGTGATGATTTCAATCGCTTTCGTAAACTTTTCTAGTGGGATAGTACTATATATATATATATTAAAAAAAGCTAATTTTCGTATGGTTAGAATTATGATCACGGTATTAGAAAAAGATATATGATCGGACCAGTGAGTTGTCCATATAATCCAAACCTCTCTTGGTGTGTGTTATAATGTAATTCTCGAATTTTATAATACAAAATAAACGTGGATTAAAGCATAATGTAAAACTCATTGCATATTCATAAACATGGCTGATCTTTAGCTAAATTCACGAATACAATTAAAGTTATAGGCGCCAAAGTATATAAAAAATTTCAAGGCATCGATTTTTCCAGTATAGTAGTTTATGAGCACATTTAATCTCGTATGATTTAGGTGGTTTAACTACATAGGACCAAACATGTTGATGCGTCTGCTAAAAAAAAAATTACCAATAGTATTCAAACTAAAAATAAAGTAAAACACAACATACAAAAATAACGAAGATGAACAACTCTATGATAAAAAAAGAGTTGCTAACTAGCTACAAATTAAACAGAGAAAAGACTACTGAAAAGAAGATACAGACAGTACTTCTGGTGTATGTAAACAAGAGCAATGAATATGTTCTTTTTGATCCGTATAGCGATGAAACACTTGAGACTAGCGCCAAGGCCCAAGGATTATGAGGTTCTTCTTGAAGCAATAAGCAAGAAGAAGAAGAAGAAGAGATCAAGAAAGAAAACATTGCTCTGTTTTTTTTGCTTCCAAGATGGGTAAAAAGATTTGTGAGAGAGTAGAGATGCAACCTGATAGCCATAGTCTTTGAGAGATCTCTACTTATTTTGGAACCCTGACTATATATTTAATTAACCTGAGTTTTTTCCGATCTACTCAAGACTAATCTCCAAGAGAAGATGAATGAGATCCAAAGCATGAAGTTGTTTAGTGTTATCATTAGACCACCCCGTGTGGTTATCCTGGCTATATTTTTGTCGGTAGAATTGAGTACTCTTGAATGTATATTTTAATTGAGCTTCATTCATATGGAACATTCAAAACATTACAAGAGTAACTTATTGATTTATAAATCTAAATGTTTTATTTTTATTGATTTAGCTGTTTTGTATATTCCATAAGTAAAACAGGAGAAAAACTTTGAAGAAGTTCATCTTCTAAAACCTTAACCATTTCTCTTTGAGGAAGAGTAACCATAACCACTCGGCTCATTGGTCCTTCACTGGGCGGTGAAGGAAGCACTATGACCTGTCCACCTCCAGCTACAGGCCCTTCAACATAGCAAGATATGTGGCTCAGAATCAAATCTTCCTCGAACATCATGGGACGAGAATTCCCGATGTTCTCTAGATTAGTACACACGAGATCCGAACCGTTGGATATCGGATTGTTATTGTTGCTACTAAGCCACTCGACCAAGTCCATGACCGTGTCGTAGTCTAGTCCCTTGGTCACGTTATGAATCTCTTGAACAACGTACGATAATAACAATAACCTGTCTTTGGTGTTGACTGGTTGGGGGTAGTGAACCTTGTGATAAACCATGCAGTTACCAAAGTAACTTTGGTCTAAACGCAATAGCTTCCTAACGTCTAAGCACAAGAACATGTCCATAAGCTCGTTCCTCTTCCCTTTGGCTCGACTCACACAGATACAAAAGAGTCCAGCCAAAATCTCAAATGCTGTAAGCCCTGGCTCGTTCTCTCCCGCTTGGACCATTGGATCCGAGAACAGAAGGGTCATAGTGACCATACTTTCCTCGGTTATGTTTGAAGGTGGAGCTGTTAGGGAGCAAGATTTGATGTAACTGCTAAGAAGTTGGTTGTTAGAGAGCTTATGGCTAGAGAACCTGCGAGGCGGGAGTGAATGGAAGAGTGGTGGAGCCATCATGTTTCGAGTCAGTGTTAAATCTGCCCATGTTCTAATAAACATCATTGCACACACTGCATCGGCTAATAGATGGCTACAACTTAACCCAATAGCTAACCCACCACTTTCAAACTCAGTCAACTGTAGATGAAAAAACCAAAGTCAGACAAAACAAGACGGAATTAAACTAAACCAAAATAACCAAAATCTGTTCTAAAAATTGATTTAGACGGCAATGACAATTTTTCCTAAAACAAATTTTTTAACAAAATTCGGTTTGGTCTAGATAATGCCTAAGCACTCGCTTGAACACTAAACCGCTGCAGTTTCTACTCCTGCTAATAGTTTAGTGCATTCTTTGTTGTTACTGCATTCTTTGTTGTTACTGTGGCTTTAATATAGATGAATAAAGGCGGGCACCGAAAAGGAAGCAGCCCAGCATCTGCCCCGAGGAATTGCCAAACCATCTGACTCACCCAATTGAGCCCGTCTAGCATATTTTTTGACAGTTGCGTGATCAGGATTCGAACCCTCGGTACGATTAACTCGTACAATTTCTTGGATCTTAATTATACATACCTGAACATAAAAAGTAGACCAATAATAAGGAAGCTGATACATGTCCTCCCAGTGAACAAGCTTAAGCTCTTCTTCTCTATTAACACTCCTACGCCATTCCTCAACCGTCCCGGTAGCTCTCGCCTCCACCATTCTCACCCCAGCGTCGTTGCTCTTCACCTTCCACCGGTTCTCTTCCGTACCATCAGTTTCCTTAACCAATCTCCCGGTTACAATAGGATAACAATTGAGGGTATACGCTAATGATTCCCTTAGTTTTTTGGTGATTTCTCCCGGTTCCCTGGTCTTGGAAGACTGGTAATAGTATACTAATCGGATGTGATTCGGTTCCATGACGTGGTCGAATACTGAGAACCGGTACAGTTGCCCTTGTTCAACCGGTTTCGTGCTCACTACGGTTCTTTTGCATATGTATCTCACCCGGTCCTCCTCCATTACTACTTACTGCCTTCTCTCTGGCAAATATTATTTTCTCTTTTCTTTTATCAGATTCTTATACGTGCTTGCACATTCGTATATATATATAGCATGTGTGCGTTTTTTTTGGTGTGTAGTATTTACAACATTTTCATGTTTTGAGCACATACTTTCCCCATGAAATGAAACAACCCTTACGTAGGGGAAAGTAAAACTTTCATTGTCCCCTAAAATATGTCTATGTGCCGCCGATTTGTATATATATGTGTACGTAAAATAACTTTTAGAACGACAAATATATAAAAATTAAATTGATTTTTCTTTTGTTACTTGATTGTGACAATAATTTGGATATTGATAAGAAAACAAGGCCCAAAAAAAAGTTTCTTACCAGGCTAATTAGTCCATGAAATCTCTTAAGAGGCCTAAACTAACAGATTGAAAACGTCGTCGTTACGAGTTTCTAATATTACCCATGCGCATTCAGAGCGCGTGATTTACAATTCCTCAATATCTTCAGATCACAGGCTCTGATAATTTCTTCCATCCGAGAGAGAGAGAGAGAGAGAGAGAGAGAGAGAGAGAGAGAAGCAGATCGTAGCATCACGACCTTTGCAATAAGAGAGGAGATAGAGAGCGAAAATGTCTGGAATGGTTGATGCGAGCTCGTGGGGCGCGGCGTTGGTAAGGATCTCTCCTTACACTTTCTCCGCAATCGGAATCGCCATCTCGATCGGCGTCTCCGTCCTCGGTGCCGCCTGGTAAAATCCAATCTTCTTATCCGATTTCACTTTGATTCAAGCATTGCCATGCCAATTGATTTTTTTTTTAATCCTAAAATTCGAGATTGATCTGTTTAATCTGCGAAAAGATCGTGTTTTCACCAAATCTATTTGCTTGTCAGGGGAATTTACATTACAGGAAGTAGTTTGATCGGTGCGGCCATTGAAGCTCCTCGTATCACTTCCAAGAATCTCATCAGGTATGGTTCAAAGTTCCAATCTTTTCATTCTAATTTTGTGGTGGTAATTTGAATTTAAGATCCATTGTAGGCTTCTTTGAATCATCTTTACTGGATATTTAATGTATGTCTCTGCGAGGGTAGATAGTTATATAATGATTAGAAGAAAAAGTTGTTGACTTGGGATTCATGAGTTAGGAATCCAAGGTCTCGTATGGTTGTTTGGTTGTGTCTGCTTAAACAAGATAAATAGTGTGAAGGTGTTCTGGATTTGGGGATCCAAGCACTTAATGTGTTGATAAAGAAAAGTCTTGTGTCTTTCCAACTCATTTCAGCAGATATATATGTTTTTTTTTCTCTCATCCACATAGCTTATGTTAAATGAGAGGGTAAAGATAAAAACTTTTGTTTTAAAGCGTCTATGATGGCATTACCACAATCCGTTTGTGAAACCATATTGAGAAGAAGTTTGGCTCTAAAGGGTACTATCAGGGAATGCTTAACCATGACGACTGTGTTTGTAATTTGATTGGCTGTTACAGAGCTTTGGGCTTGGACTTTGATGCTAGAACTATGCAATGAAGAATCATTTCTTTCTTTCTTTCTTTCTTGTCTCAGTGTAATCTTTTGCGAAGCTGTTGCTATATATGGCGTTATTGTTGCAATCATACTGCAAACGAAGTTGGAGAGTGTCCCAACTTCAAAGATGTATGACGCTGAGTCTCTTAGAGCTGGATATGCAATCTTCGCATCTGGAATCATTGTTGGATTTGCCAACCTTGTCTGCGGGTATGTATCTTCTTCATTCTCTTATTCTCCTTCCTTCCTTACTGTTTTTTTTTTTTTTTTTTTTCATAGTCAAA